>JAESVK010062368.1:0-10822 GCA_017140935.1 Hamamelis virginiana
TTGCGTAAGGTGGGCCTCATAATAGCATTTCTGTATATATATATATAAAATTTACATTACATCTACACTGTCAATTAAATGAAGGACAATAGAAGTTGTGTTTAGCTCTACTTTCTCATGACATGTTTTAATCTTGTTTCAATATTTCATGAGATATCCTTTGTTGGTAAATCCTCCAAAGGCATTTTCAATTTTCTTAAAACTAGAACAATTTGCTTTTTCTATACATGTAAGAGTGACCAAATTAATAAGAACATCAGAAAATTACAAGTATAACAATGAACAATATATCCTTTTAATTTTGTTTCAGTTACATGCAAGAGTGATGAACTGAATATCGTTGTGCAAATCTAACACCGGATAAGGAGCCACGATTGGAACACCAGGATGATGATAACAGCTGGTGCAGCCAAAGGATTAAATTACCTGCGCAATGAAGCGAATCCTCCAATTATATACCAGGATTTAAAATCGTCGAACATATTATTGGATGAGAGATTCTACCCAAAACTTTCTGATTTTGGGCTTGCAAAATTTGGTCCAAGTGGAGATAGGTCACATGTCTCTACAAGGGTCATGGGTACTGCTGGTTGTTGTGCGCCTGAGTATGCCATGACTGGACAACTGACAACGAAGTCTAATATATTTAGTTTTGGGGTTTTCTTGTTGGAGCTGATTTCTGGACGTAGAGCATTTGATCTAACCCGTGGTTGTGGAAAAGAAACACTTGCTGATTGGGTAATTTACTTTGTATAATTCTAGTATCTATCAATTTTATGAAATATGTCTTCTGATTAGATTCACAAGGGAAAGGGGAGGAAGTAACCACCTTCGATGAGGCTTAATTAATTTCTTATAACTAGCTTAGCTACCCTTGGTTGATTACTTTGACCATATAATATTTGATAGTTCTGTAAGGAATCTGCATGTTGTATGGTAGTGAATTGTGATAATGCAATTAGGTTTCTGTTGAGCTAGAGGGTCTATTGAACTAACCAATTTTCTGTACAAGGTTCCTATATGTGGCTCTGAATCTATTTGTTGATTGAATCATTATAACTCTTTTACAAGTGGGTTACATATCTTCTCAATAAATTAGAGCAGAATTTATTTTATTCTTTTTTAAGGGAATGCAATCTACCATGAGTCCCCCAAAGTGGCCATATGACAAAATTCATTGCAGTGTCAGTTGCGTATATGCAGATACTAACACTACTGATATTGGGATCTGCTTAAGCTTACTTATGTGTATGATCTGAATGAAAATGATGTAGTTTGATAAAAATACATCATTTTACAACTTTTTTTTTCTTAACTTTATCTAGTTTTTGTTGTTCGTAGGCACGCCTCTTTCTGAA
Organism: Hamamelis virginiana; assembly: GCA_017140935.1. NCBI lineage: Eukaryota > Viridiplantae > Streptophyta > Magnoliopsida > Saxifragales > Hamamelidaceae > Hamamelis > Hamamelis virginiana. The sequence goes on from JAESVK010062368.1 coordinate 1,359, forward strand.
AAAAAAAAAAAAAAAAAAAAGTACATGTTGCAATTAGCAGATCCACTGTTGAGAGGTCGGTTCGCAAAGAAATTCCTACGTCGTGCTTTGGTGGTGGCCGCCATGTGTATTCGAGAAGAAGCTGACGCCCGTCCTCTCGTGGAAGATCTTGTGCATGCTATGAATTATTTTAAATCTCATCGATATGACCCCATGAGGCTCCTGGAAGTAGTGTTGGAGGTGATACATGAAAGGGTGAGCTATCAGAAATTAACAGTGAGACTTACAAAGGTGAGAGAGGCGGAAGAGAAGAGGTGACAGTGCGCATAGTTCTGTGATATAACCCATAACACAAATTCCTATTTTTTTGCCTTTTGGATTCTTTAGAAAAATCATAAACTTTGCCATCACAGATGAGGTAGTTTTCATCATAGACTCATTTGGGGCACTGTTTTCAGCATGGAATAGTTTCTAAAGACAATTCAAGAGGAGGTAGTTCAAAAAGGATAATCAGCAATGAAAAAGGTAGATAGGACTCTTAGCATGGTTGAGACACATTTACATGATTTATCAGTTTTAATTTGCAATTTTTTTCTTGTTGTATTCTTTCAAATATTTCAGATACCTCACCCTTTTATGTATCACCTCCAGCACTACTTCCAGGAGCCTCATTGGGGTCATATCGATGAGATTTAAAATAATTCATAGCACGCACTAGATCTTCCACGAGAGGATGGGCGTCTGCATCTTCGCAGATACATATGGCAGCCACCACCAAAGCACGACATAGGAATTTCTTTGCGAACCAACCTCTCAACAGTGGATCTACTAATTGCAACATGTACCCTTTTTTTTTTTCTTTTTTTTTTTTTTGGAAAGGGGTGTGCCTACGAACAACAAAAACTATATAAAGAAAAGTTGTAAAATGATGTATTTTTATCAAACTGCATCATTTTTATTAAGCTTAAGCAGATCCCAATATCAGTTGTGTTAGTATCTGCATATATGCAACTGACACTGCAATGAATTTTGACATATGGCCACTTTGGAGGACTCACGGTAGATTGCATTCCGTTAAAAAAGAATAAAAGAAATTCTGTTCTAATATATTGAGAAGATATGTAACCCACTTGTAAAAGAGCTATAATGATTCAATCAACAGATAGATTTAGAGCCACATATAGCAACCTTGTACAGAAAATTTGTTAGTTCAATAGACCCTCTAGCTTAACAGAAACCTAATTGCATTATCACAATTCACTACCATACAACATGCAGATTCCTTACAGAACTATCAAACATTATATGGTCAAAGTAATCAACCAATGCTAGCTAAGCTAGCTATAAGAAATTAATTAAGAAGCCTCATCGAAGGTGGTTACTTCCTTCCCTTTCCCTTGTGACTCTAATCAGAAGACATATTTTAGAAAATTGATAGATACTAGAATTATACAAAATAAATTACCCAATCAACAAGTGTTTCTTTTCCACAACCACGGGTTCGATCAAATGCTCTACGTCCAGAAATTAGCTCCAACAAGAAAACCCCAAAACTAAATATATCAGACTTCGTTGTCAGTTGTCCAGTCATAGCATACTCAGGCACACAACAACCAGCAGTACCCGTGACCCTTGTCTCTCAATCAGCAAGTGTTTCTTTTCTACAAACACGGGTCGATTAAATGCTCTACGTCCAGAAATCAGCTCCAACAAGAAAACCCTAAAACTAAATATATCAGACTTTGTTGTCAGTTGTCCAGTCATGGCATACTCAAGCGCACAACAACCAGCATGACCCTTGTAGAGACATGTGACCTATCTCCACTTGGACCAAATTTTGCAAGCCCAAAATCAGAAAGTTTTGGGTAGAATCTCTCATCGAATAATATGTTCGATGATTTTAAATTCCAGTATATAATTGGAGGATTCACTTCATTGTGTAGGTAATTCAATCCTTCGGCTGCACCAGCTGCTATCATCATCTTGGTGTTCCAATCCAGTGGCTCCTTATCCGGTGTTAGATCTGCACAACGATATTCAATTCATCACTCTTGCATGTAACTGAAACAAAATTAAAAGGATAGAATACTTTCGTTGTTATACTTGTAATTTTTTGATGTTCTTATTAATTTGGTCACTCTCACATGTATAGAAAAAGCAAACTGCTCTGGTTTTAACAAAATTGAAAATGTCCTTGGAGGATTTACCAACAAAGGATATCTCATGAAATATTGAAACAAGATTAAAACATGTTATGAGAAAGTAGAGATAAACACAACTTCTATTGTTCTTCATTTAATTTACATTGTAGATGTACTGTAAATTATACGTGTGTGTGTGTGTGTGTATAAAATGTATGTTCATCGCTAAGCAATCAATATAACTATTGAATGTATTTAAGATCAGTACATAGAATGTATTTAAGATCTTCTTAAATGTATTAATCCCTTGAGAATTTTGTTTATAAAGGGAGGGTCCAGTCTGCAAGATTTTATCCCATGCAAAGGTCTCCTTCAACCATCATCGTGTTTCTAGGATGACAAAGATATTGGTTTGCTCCATAAATAGAAGAAAAACTAACACATTTTCACCATTCAGAAACCTCTCTCCCAAACCAACCCAATATATATATTGAAAAGGAAGTTATTGAGATGAGAAAATCTAATTTCTTTTTGAAAATTAGAGAACAAATATTAATGGCATTGAGAGTTTTACCATGGAGGTGCTCTTCCAAGAATCCTAAGGGCAAGAAGTCGTTGGTCCTTTTCTGCACAGTAACCAATCAACTTGACAAGGTTAGGGTGATCCATGAGAGACAGAATGAGAACCTCCACCATAAACTCATTATCCCCTTGGAGACCTGTCATATTTAGTTGTTTAACAGCCACAACCTGCTCACAAGCATTACAAATATTAATATTGTATGTATATCATATCTAGTTAGAGAGGTGTTTGGTTAATGCTATTCTCAATATTACTTATTTATGTCCTTTTTGCCAATCTGATGATGAGACTGTTGAGCATCTTTTTAGTGAGTGTGATATATGCTACCCATGTTCTTGTTCTTGTTCTGTTCCTCCAAATTTTAACCATTTTTCTGAGTAAAGATAAAATTTGAAGAATTCTAATAAAGGGCTTTTCCAGAATTTAGCAGACACTATTCCAAAAGGAAAGAATATTCTACTGTCTTGTGATGGAGCTTGGAGGGCAAATGCAGAATGGAGAGAAGGTAGCTTAGGGCAGCTTCGCCATTAACTCCTTTCTTTTTGTTAGTGTGCCTACTAGCCATTGCCTAGTGTCACGAGAATTTCCTCGCCCAACCGTACGGCCTTAGACGCTAGCAAGTACTACTATGTCACACTAAGTCAGCCTTTTAACCCCCACGTGTCATGGTTTACAAGAAGAGAAACTAGCAAGACACTTTGGTTTGAAAGAAATGGAAGTGTATATTACTTGCAAAGAATGAGTACAAGAGAACTTGAGAGTTGTTGTGAATATGGTTTGTGAGTTCATGTAAAGATGATTACAAATGAGGCCTCTCCCCATATTTATAGCCTACTAGGACTATTCTAGAAACCTACTAGAATTTACATGTTCTAGATATTTCTATGTACACATGCTTTAAACAAAGCTACAAGTTTCTAAAGAGTTCCACTCTCATGTGCATCACATGTTATATGCAAAGTCCTAGAAATTCTAGAGACTCTTCACAATGTGGAGCTTTTAGCCATCTTTCCATATTTTTCTAGAATTTTCCCACGCTTGCTCCAACACTCTAGAAAAATCTTGGACCTTCCCATGTTAGCTACAACCTTCTAGATAATTCTCGGACCTTCCCTTGTATTCTACAAGGTTCTGGAAGGTTCTTGAATGATCTCCCCTTGTGTGTAGGAAAAGTGTAGGGCATTCTAGGCTTTTCTAGAAAGTTCCAAAAATGCCTCTCCCTTAAATTGTCATTTTTCCATATCAAATGCGGTGGGTTGTTACACTAGCGTTGGTGCATCACCTTTGCAATATTCAGGCAGTTGACTCTTTTCTTTTGCCACTTTTTTCGGATTTGCTGTATGTCGGTAAGGACAATCTAATGGTAAAATACAAATTTTGTAATCCATATTATTTTTTGCATCGCCATAAAGTAAATGGATATGGATATGAATATTATCCATTTTTAAAAGAAAAAATAAAGAAAATAGTGATGTGGTAAAAAATGTATTGAGTCAAACTGATATGTCATTATCTTAGAGAATCCAAACTCCAAATGTTCGGTTTTGCAACCGACCGAACAGTCCGCAATTTTTCAAAGAAAGAAAAATCAATAAATTAAAAAAAAAAAAAACCATACCTTCTCATTGCTCTCATCCTCTTAGAGTTTCATTTTTATCTATCCTCACTCTAAACCACCATTAAAATGAAAGAAAACCACAATGTGACCACGTTGTATGAGAGAGAGAGAGAGAGAGAGAGAGAGAGAGAGAGAGAGAGAGATTTGGGTGTAGAGAACAATTTTCTAAGGATTAAAATGGGGATGAAGTTATTTTCGGAAAACTGTGGGGTTTAGTTACAAAATATTGGGGTGTAGTCAAATTGGGTGTAAAGAGCAACAAATGGAGTTGCAATAACCCCACTCTTAGATTTATCCCTTTTTAGTTTTTGTTCACCATTTTATTTCCCATCTTTTTTTTTCTCTTTTTTCTTTTTTCTCTTTTAGTATACTAGAAATATGCAATGCATGCACATGAAAATTTTTGCAGAAAAAAAAAATATGTTCAAAAAATTAAATATAATGTCAGCGAAATAATTAAGATGAACTATTTAAAGTTATTAAAAAAAATTCATTAAAAAAGTTTGAGAAATCTAAGCTATATAAAAATAACATTATATCAAAACATACGGACTTACTAAACTATAAAATTTTCATATTAAAAGTTTACAAAAATATTAAAAATATTAGTAAAACTACATTTGTTTTTGTATTGGAAATAAGAAATATAAAGTAATTTATTTGGTATTTCATGGTGATTAATTGTTTGAAAAATCATATTTTATATAGAAATGAAGCATTTGAAAGAAATTATATTTAATAAAGATTATTCTTACTTTATTTAGTAGATAGAAATTTTTATATTAAAAGACTTTTATTGTGATTGATGTAGAAATTATATAATTTTATTAAATATAGAAATTATATTTAGTGAGCCTATGTTTGAAAAGTTGAGTTAGACTTAAAACCAAATTAGTGTTAATAAATAATTTTAATTCAATTAGAAAGCCTTTAAAAAAAAAAGAAGCTTATTTATTTTGATGGGTGGAATTTTATGAGACGTCTATTTATGTACTTTGATAATTATAAAAGGACAATTTAATCAATCAAAAGTTTTTTCAATGTTCATTCTTTTATATATAGTATAGATATAGATATATAGAATTATTTTCTTTCTAAACATTTGGATAATTTATAATAAATCAGGCTCGCATGTATTTATTACTTCAAACTAATCCAAAGCCCACCAAAATTCACCCACATTTGATATTTGTTGTGACAGGAGTTGCATTCTAGTGCTGTACTTTGTTTGGAAAATATAAAAATAAAAATAAATAAATAAATAAAAATCAAAGCTAACCAACGAGAATTGACCTGACAGCAAAATGATGATTGAAACCAGCCAAACTCTCTTGGCCAACCACCAGATAGGGCCAGAACATTATACAATCCGATAGTTCGGACGCCTCGTTGCCTGGCAAAGAAAATAAAAAAAAAAAACGAACTAGCTAGAGGTGAACCTTGTTGGTTTTTATTTTACTACTATACAGTAATTCCAATGCATTAACACATTTTCGTTTGCTGATTATGTTGGTGGAAGCCTGTTTGTGTGGTTTAACACATTTTTGTTTTCTGATATGTGTGGAGAGGCAAGACCTAGTGTGTTATTCTTCGTTGTTGTTTTGTTCTGGATCTCATCTTGTAACAAACAAAGAAAAAAAAAAGGAGCCAAAGCCAGTTTTTGGCTTAGCCAAAAGTCTAGCCATTTCTCTTCAAGATACATAAACACATGAGAATTTATGCTTAGCTGCAAGGGGAGACACATGAGAATTTATTCTTGGTTGAGAGAGAGAGATATAGAGAGAGAGAGGCCAAAAATCGCTCTTATGCACGAAGTACCTCTAACTAAATAGCTAGCCATTTTTACCATAGCTAGCTAAAAAATGGATTTGAATGACCAAAAATGACTTTTAGCATTGAAGATACTCTTAAAGAACTGATTTCTACCACCCAAAAACATATCAAATATATGTATCTTGTATTGATTTCTCTCCAAGTCTCTCCCCACCTCCGGGCCTCTGCAACAGCTTGCTCTCGATCTGAATCCCTGTTTAACATCCTAGTTGTTTCCTTTGGAGAATTCTCCATCTCAGGCCCCTCGAAATCTACGTTTCTCTCGAGTCATCGTCCTTACTCTCTCAGATATCCTTCTGTCTCTCTCACCATTATCAGTCTCACTACAACTTTCTGCTCTCTCATCCTTGTGTCCGTCACCTCCAGCACAACTTCCAGGAGCTTCATTCAGGTCATACGGATGAGATTTTAAATAATTCATAGCAAGCACTACATCATTTGTGAAAGGACGGGCGTTGGCATTTTTTCGGAGACACGTAGCTGCAACCTCCAGAGCCTTATGTAGGACAGGCTCTAGGAACCGACCTCTCAACTGGGGATTTGCTAATTGCATTAAGTACTTGCGGTCCTTCAATAGGGGCCGTGCCTACGAACAACAGAAAAATGGATAAAGTGAGAAAAAAATTAGTTCTAAAATGATGTATTTTTTATCAAACTGCATCGTTTTTATTCAGGGGAGCGGATGTTGACACACCCTCTTATTATTAGTCCACCCCCACCAATTTTGATTTTTTACCATTTTATGGAAAAATACATTGTTTTTAAAAAAACTAGCCGCTTTATCCACTAGAAAACATCATTTTGAACAACTTTGTAGAAGAAAATTTTTCCAAAATCTATCATTGAAGCAGACTTTTTGACCATTTTATTATTTTTACAAAATATTTCGTAAAAAATGCCAAAAAGTCTGCTTAAATGATAGATTTTGGAAAAACTTTCTTCTACAAAGTTGTTCAAAATGATGTTTTCTAGTGGATGAGGCTGCTAGTTTTCTTAAAAACAATGTATTTTTTCATAAAACGGTAAAAAATCAAAATTGGTGGGGGTGGACTAATAATAAGAGGGTGTGTCAACATCCGCTCCCTTTATTCAGATCATACACAGAAGCTCAAGTGGATCCAAGGCCGACCCTGCCATTTTGCAACCTAAAACAAAATTTTGAGGCCTCCATCTAAGAGGCCGCCAAGAGGGGCCCAAAATTTTGTTTGAGGTCAGCCCATACCCCATTCAAAAAAAAAAAAAAAAAAAAAAATTATTTACATTCAAACAAAATTTTGTTTGAGGCCAGCCCATAACCCAATTTTGTTTGCTGCCAGGTTAGACTCACTCACATTAACACAATCAATCTCCCCGACTCCCATCAAATATCCCCCCAAATCTCCTAGGGCAAAATCGCCCCACTGCCCCCACAGGGCTCCTCTGTTGCTCAGTCCTCTCTCTCTCTTTTGGTAAGTAGTTTTTTTATCATTTATTTTATGTGAAATATTTGCTTTACAATTTGTTTGTGAGCTCTCATCCTCCTTTTGCTATGTTTACTGCATTTTTTTAATAAAAAAATTGTTATAAATGTTGTATATATGGCTTTGCTCACCACATGTTTGTAAAATTGCACATATGAAACTTTAATTGACAACTTTGCGAATGCGAATGCAGATGCAAGAGGAGCAAGATTTTTATGATATTTTTATTTTCAGGTAATTATATAAAACAAAATGACAATATTTTTTGTTTATAAGTATTTTATTTTTTAGGATTTCCACGATATAATGTATTTTTTTGTTTTCTTTTTTAATGCAGTAGAAGATAACCATAATGTTGTTTTATTTATGGATGGAGGAAATTATGTTGGCTAGCTACTTTGCTTACACGGATATTCTCTTCTATTTAGCATTTCTTTTATGTTTATATTATTAAAGGATTTAACTGTATGTTTTTTAATGTTTATTTCATATATATTTGAATTATATTCATTTTAATAGATTAAGTATATTGATATTTGTTTGATATATGTGTATAAGTGAATGGTGATAGGAGGTTCTGGGTGAGCCAAATGAAAACCCTTTTGTGAATTGCTTGTTGTAGTATGGTTGTAGGTTTTATACTAAGAAAAACTAAGGTATGCAATTTTATTTTATTTTTAATATATCAAAATGTAGAAGGACATCATTCTAGGAACTCCGTTTGGGGCCACCCAAACCCCAAGGCCGGTCCTGAGTGGGTCCTCATGTTAAAGTTAAACTATAGGTGAAGAGAAGCTCCAAGATGAGTACTGTCACTAACTGCATGCACACACCGCTATGAATTTTGGCATATGGCCACTTTCGAGGACACAAGGTGGATTGGATTCCCTTAAAAAAAATATCGGTTTGTGACCCACTTGCAAAATAGTTATTGTGATTCAATCAACAGATAGATTGAGAACCATAGGTAGCAACCATGCATACAAAATTGATTACTTCTGCAGAACCTCTAGATCAACAGCAACCTAATTAGATTCTCATGATTCACAACCATCCAACAAGCAGATTCCTTACAGAACTATCAAATACATTTGCTCAAAATAATCAGCCGACTTAGCTAAGCTAACTATAGGAAATTAATTAAGCCACAACAAGAAGACATATTTCGGTAAATTGATAGATACTAGAATTATATAAAGTGAATTACCCAATCAACAAGTTGATATTTTCCATGACCATGGGTTGGATCAAGTGCTCTACGTCCAGAATCAGCTCCAACAAGACTACCCCAAAACTATATATATCAGACTTCATTATCAGTTTTCCACTCATGGCATACTCAGGTGCACGATAACCAGGAGTACCCATGACCCTTGGAGGGACACGTGACCTATATCCAGTTGGACCAAACTTTGCAAGCCCAAAATCAGAAAGTTTTAGGATGAATCCCTCATCCAATAATATGTTAGATGATTTTAAGTCCGTGCATATAACAACAGGAGGATCTGCTTCCTTGTGCAGGTAATTCAATCCTTTGGCTGCACCGGCTGCTATCATCATCCTTGTGTTCCAATCCAGTGGCTCCTTGTCCGGTGTTAGATCTGCACAATGATATTCGGTTCATGTATAGAAAGTTTTCTGATGTTGTTATTAATTTGGTCACTCTTACATGTATTGAAAAAGCAAACTGCTCTGGTTTTAACAAAATTGAAAATGTCTTTGGAGGATTCATCAACAAAGGATATCTCATGAAATATTGGACCAGGATTAAAACATTTCATGAGAAAGCAGAGTTGAGCACAACTTCTATTGTCCTTCATTTAATTCACATTGTAGATGTAGTGTGAATT
>JAESVK010062370.1:0-15214 GCA_017140935.1 Hamamelis virginiana
AGCAATCCTCCCACATTGCAAACCCTTCTCTAGCTACAACCACAGGAGGTTTAACAACCACATTGCCATCAATACACAAAGGTTCAAAATATTCCAATTTAGAAGACAAAGCTTCTGGAACTGAAAAAAGTGATTTCCAATCATTGATAGGTATTTTAGCATTCCCACCACTTCCAGCATGACCACCATATACCCCACTGCCAACCCAAGCATTATGATTAGGGCCATTAACCATGGGAGACTTACCTCTTGCAGCAGTTGCAGTACCAGGCCCTAGATTATTGTTGGTCACTGCTATAGAGTTAGATGCATTCAAGGTGAAGGCCGTCATACCCACTGGATTGCCATGGGTTCTTGAGGAAACACCTGCCCTCAACCTAGCTTGAGCCCCTTGGGTTGGAGCTCGAGTTGCCATATCAGAGCCATGATGATCCTCTCCCGTACTAGGCATACCACCTTCCACATTTGAAATTGCAGGAATAAAACCTTGCAGGCCCGGACCTGGAGCAGTATGTACAGAGGCTCCACCCCCAGCTCCCATGCCATTTCCACACCCACCATGTACTCCGTCTTCTTCAACAGCTTCAACCATAGACCCAGATTGACGAGGTTGAGGGATCTTACCTTCGGAGCCAAAAGGACCTTCAATAATGTTAGACCCACTGCCGTCAACCATGCTATCCATGCTATCGCCGGTATCAGCCAACCCATCAGAAGATCCACGAGACTGAGGGTCAGACAAAAATTGTCGAGCAGCCACAGCAGGTGAGTTTCGCAGAAAATGGAGGTCTCTGTTCCTCACTGTATCTCGAGATCCACCTCCATGCTTAACCGCATCTTCACCAGGTATGCTTCTAGAACCACCTCGATGCCCAACAGCAGAACCATAGCCGAGAACACCTTCTGCTATGCACGACGTGCCTCTACCATCTCCCCCTCCTCCCACAGATCCATCACACCCATCAAACCCATCTATAAACCCATACTGTAGAGACCTATGAGAGGTTTGATGAAGCTCGTTCTTAGAGCCATGAGTTCCTGCAGCCACACTGGAAGAGACCTTCACAGCAGCCATGCCGTCGCCGGAGTTGCCATTCCCACCGGTCTCACCAAGCTCGCCGGAGGCAGCAAACCCACCAGCAGACCCATGCGAATGAGAACCTGCTGTGGGTTTCGTGAGAGACTCCTTACCTGGTATTTTAGAATCCCAAAGTTGAACAGTGCCTTGAGTGAGATGTTGACTCAACTCATCACACGAAGACTCTAACTTACCAGCAGGAGCGCGTGAAGAAGAAGCTTTGCCCAAATGAAAGGAACCAGTGATGTCAGCCATTAAAATAAGAATAAAGAAACAGTAAAAAGAGATTATGGCACAAAACCTAGAAAGACACTATCACCCAAACCAGATTACGTAAGAAAGAAACAGTAACAGTAATGAAAATCAAAGCTAGGGCACAAATTCCAAGGAAGACATCTTTATCCAAACCCTAGAGTTTCTCTCTCTAGAAAACCCATTTCTTTTAACTTAGAAGTTCTAACTTCTCTTTGGTTTTGCATAGTAATTCTTCAAGTGCTTGCCATGTTTCTTCCCTTTTAGCATGTAATGATGACGTGGGTCCCTTGGGTCTCAAGTGTGGCCTTTCTAGTGATATTTTGGAAGAAACTTTAAGAGGTAGTCCTGCTCACGTGACTGATGCTGAGCTTGTATCCCATGAACCGTCCAGTTTAGGTGTTGATAAGTTAAATGCTGTACTTGTATCGGATGGGTCGAATGGTTCGAATAGTGCGAATGTTACTTTGAGAGGATTTCCTTGTCACGTGGTTGACTCTGATAGTCTTAAGGCTGGGCTTGCGTCCCATGCAACGTGGCATCCTGTTGATGCATGTGTCATGTCGTCCCTTCATCATGAGGATGCTGGTAGTAACGCCTCATTTCGTGCAGAAGATGGTATGGGCTCAGTCCCTTTTTCAGGTTTTCCAGCTGTTTGTTCTGTCAGTGCAGGGTCCCTTTCGTCTGAACAGTCTCGAATGTCCAACTGTATAACTATGAAGTCGCCCCTAGTTGGTGTGGAAAAGGCTTCTTCTGGTCTTGGCCATAATGGTTTTCCAGGTGGCATCTCTAGTGTTATTTCAGAAGCTACTGTTTGTGGAAGTCCCTTTAACAAGTCTGGTTCTCCTAGAATTATTAGTGAGCATGTTTCCCATGCAACGTGGCTTCCTGATGATGAGTGTGGTAAGCCTGCAGGGCACATGCACTCTAATCTCTCGTCCAGTTTCGGTGTGGATAAGGTTGATAAGGTTGATGGTAAGTCTGCACTTAAAGCTCCTCTGTCGGCCCTTCTTCATGAGGGATCTCGTGAGGTTGAGAACTTACAAGCATGCTCTGCTTCTCTTGCTCCTCGAACCTCTCCAATTGTTGATTTTGTTACGCATGGCAAACCTGTGGGCACAGTTGGTGAAGTCAATAGAAATAGCAGCCCTGTTATGCTTGATTCTCGTCCCCATGCCAGGTTGGCTAGTAGTCCTAGCACTGGTCAGATAGGTCCGGGAGAAGAGTTTCCTCCTTTAAAGTCGTCCAGCCGTGGTACTGATCGTAGTTATGTCTCTGCTGTCTGGAATAGACCGAAACCTTTTTTACAGAAACTTATGAAAATGGATGTGGGTTCGGATTTGAATGGCAAATTCTCAATTCCTAAAGCTGTTATTGATGTGGGTGAGAAATTGTGGGAATTTGCTATTGTGGGGCACATTATTGATAAAAATTTACCTTTTTATTTGGTGCATAACTGGGTTCTTCGAAACTGGGGAAAAGAAGTGATTGAAACTATCAAGCTGGAACCGGGTTTCTTTCTTTTCAAATTTGGAAATGAATTTGCTATGAATAATATTTTGAATGGTGATCCAACTTTCATTGCAGGTAAGCTTATGGTGATTAAACTGTGGACTGTTGGAATGGTGTTGGAGAAGGAATATTTCTCCAAAATTCCTGTTTGGGTTAATTTAAAAAACCTTCCAATTGTTCTTCGTTCTATTGAAGGTTTGGAGTTTATAGGTAGCACCCTGGGTAATCCTCTTTTCGTCGATTTGAATAACTTTGCGAGGATATGTGTCGAAATTGATGCTGATAAAGATATTCCTAACTCTTTGGTGTATGATTTGGGAAAGGGAGTTACTGCAAAAATTATGTTTGAGTTCCCTTGGAAACCCTCTAGATGCAACAGATGCAAAGTGTTTGGGCACTCTTCCCAGAAATGTCCCTTGGGCCAGTCCTCTTCTTCGTCTCAAGTGTGGCAGGTTAAGAAGTGTTCTCCTACTGTTCCTGAGGCTTCGCCTAAGGTTGCTTCCAGTTCTGTCAGTAAATCTAAGGAATGTCGTCTTTCTCTTTCAAAGGTTAATTCCACTTCTCCTGATCGCCCTAGTGAGTGGAATGAGGTTTCCTCGTTAAAAGGTAAATTAAAGTCAGGGGTTAGTAAGGCTGTTGTTCCTGCTGCAAGTTCTTTTTTTTTTTTTTTTTTGGATAATTAAGAAATATATTACCAAAAAACAAGAAAATACAAAGAAGCGCAAGACACGAGCCACAACAAGAAGGCTACAGCACAAAACCTAGCCAAAATAAAACTCTTACAACCCAAGAGGCTAGGAGGAACACAGAGAAAAACTAAGGGACATCTCTCCCACGAGAATTCTTAAGAGAATGAATTTTATCCTTAAGCTTCTTTTTGAGGGATTTCCTAGACAAAGAAAAATCACCATAGCTACACTCCACCATATCCGAATGGTCCAACAGGGAATCATCAACATCATCAACATCACTGGATCCAAGCACACTGAATTTATTACTAGTTTCACAGCCTTTGCTAACCGAGGGAACATCAACCTTCATACTCGAAGTTTCAGCCACAATAGCCTTAGAAGCAGGGACCTCGAGCCTATGAACAGAACTTTCTGCAGGAAGCTGAATGTCTTTCTTTCTCCAAACTTTAACGGTCTTGGCATCTAAAAGAGAATGAGGGTTCAAGGGACATTTCAACGAAGCATGCCCAAACACTTTACATTTCTCACACCGAGACGGGAACCAAGGAATATCAATCTCAATCTCAGCAATCTCACCATTTCCAACATCCACTTTCAAAGATTTAGGAATGATAATATTTACATCAACCTCAATGCATATACGAGCGAAACTAGCTCTACTACCAGTGGCAGTATACATGTCCATAAAAAGAGGGCATCCCAAAGTACTGCCAAGAAATTCCATGCCCTTGGTAGTACGCAACACAAGAGGGACATTAAAGAACTTGATCCAAATAGGAATTTTAGATAGACAATTTTTCTTTAACTCCATACCCGAGACCCATTTCTTAAGAACCAAGTATTTTCCTGCAATATAATAAGGGCCGCCATTTAGAATTCTATCAAGAGCATCAGAGCTTTTAGCTTTGAAAAGGAAGAAGCCGTTATCAAATTTCAGCACTTTGGAGATATCTTCTCCCCAATTCCGAGAGGCCCAATTGTTAACCACAGGAAAAGGGAGGTTCTTGTCAAGGAAATAACCCAGAATGGAAAGATCCCACTCTTTTATACCTTCTTCAATAACCATGGGAGGCACAGCAAAAATACCCTCCTTGCTCTCCCCAATATCCATACTAGAGAGTTGGAGTAACTTTGAATTTTTAGCGGGATTGTGAACTAGGCTGCTCCAAGTTCTAGTAGTGGGGGCATTAATCCCAGCATTGTCAGAAGATTCGAAGCCAATGGTGTTCGAGTTCAAAGGAGGAAAATCACCCTTTCCAAGTTTAAAAACACCAGATTTAGTCCATGGTTTTGCAGCAGCAGTACCTACTTTAGGATTATCAAAAACCGCACCACCTCCATTAATGGGAGTATGCACAGATTCAAGAGAAGCATGAGGACATGCTTGCATGGAAGAATCAAACTCACGGGAAGCTCCCACTATCCCACGGTCAGCAGCCATATTAATAGAAGCAAGTGAGGATAACTTACAAGCATTGTTAACCTCCTTGCCCCCTCCATCACGAGCTTGAACTAAATTAACTTGGTTCCTAACTAGAAAGTCAGAACCGGCTTCACGCCCACAGTCATCTAACGGAAAACAATGCAAACTAGCCTTTTGGATATTACAATCTTCCACAAGACCATGGACAGTACCTCCACGAGATTGAGAAACATCCCCACACTTCAAAACATGACACGCATCTCCACCGGCCCCACATGATTGACATGCATGTAATGCATTTAATGCATTCCCACTCAAGGCTGCTTTATCCTTTTCAAAACTCCAAACATTGCTACCAATTTCCACACCAGCACACGCAATAAGAGGGGCCCCACTAGAGATTACTTTTTGAGAATCTTTTAAAGCATTTAATGCTACATGTCCTCCACTTGAGTGACCAGCTACATTAGCAATTAATGCACTAATTGTATTCACTCCACCCAAGTCTGAGTGATTCTCCACTTGCGCAAGGTCAGCAGCCATATTGCCTCTCCACGCATCTTGAGTTGCTTTGGAAGAAAAGTTGACACGTGGATCACTACAACCCAAACCACCTACTTTCTCATTGCCGGCCCCACGAGTCTCATCCCCCAAACTAACAGGCGCTACAACAGAAGCTCCCATATCCTGCTGAACCAAACAAAGAGTATTGGCCCCACGTGGTTTACCTAAACCACTCACAACCCCCTCCGCGTCACCATCTCCATCATCACGAGGCACATCATTCCGAGCAGCAATAAATGCGCGCTTCCCCCCATGGTTCGTAGATCCATCTTCTATATCAGCTGCTACAACGCGTGAAGGAGACACATGGACATTTAATGCACGTGCATTTAATGCACTTACATCAACCCCATCATGAGACGCCTTCTTTTTTAGAACAATCCCTTTGCGATCAGCCTCACAAGCAGCCTCACATACAGTCGATTTACCAAGAAAAGACAATGCAGAAGGAGAGCCGTCCATAACAGGGGTAGGTACTGCGCCAGCCTTGTGCATCTGCTCCAAGTCACCTTCACTGCCAAAATTAAATCCCTGGGCGGGAAACTGAGAAGCTGCAATCACATGAGACGCATCAATGGAGCACTTCACCACCTTCCCTTCCCCAAACACTATGCCAGGAGCAGACTCACGAGCAGACTTACACTTACCAGTAACAGAACCTGTATTAAAAGAGGCAAACTTTTGGGCCTCGCCACTACCCTCACAAGCCCCATCGGCATGCACCAAGACATCACCATCTCTAACAGTGCCATGATCAGAACTAATAACATTCAAACCAACCTCCACATCTTCACAATCACTGACACTGCAAATAGAGCATTCTTCTTGACTGTTACAAGAGCAACAAATGCTCTCATTCTCTTCAAGCTCACTCTTTTCTTTATTTAAAGATGAGGAATCAACAATATGGCTCGAGCCAGCTTGATGAAGGTTCTGAGTTGCTAGAAGAGATTCGAGATCATCACATCCCACCAGAACCTTACCTTCTCTAGCAAGAAGAGTTTCAAGACCCTTTTTGACAATCAAACAGACTTCCAAGTTCTCCCTCTTACGAATTTGTTGTTGAATCACAGCTGCAAGATCATCTAAGCTCCAATTTTTGTATTTCAGCAGCTTAATCACTTCATTAACCTCATAGGAGTCATTAAGAACCGTGGAAATCACAGAGCCACCACCAGCAGCCACAACCGGAGTATTCTCATGAAAGGCTCTAAGGGACATTTTAGCACTATTCTTAACAGAATCATTCTTACCCATCAATCTAAACAACTAAAAACCAGTGAAGAACAAAGAATACAAGAATGATGATTCTGATCCCTCTCTGGATTGTGATT
Source organism: Hamamelis virginiana (assembly GCA_017140935.1). NCBI lineage: Eukaryota > Viridiplantae > Streptophyta > Magnoliopsida > Saxifragales > Hamamelidaceae > Hamamelis > Hamamelis virginiana. The sequence goes on from JAESVK010062370.1 coordinate 6,856, forward strand.
TTAGAACTGATACTGGTTTTGATCCTCCTGATCCTCCAGTGTCTTCAAGAATGAGATTACGGGACAAACTGCATGGGTTTAAAAATGCTAGAAGTAAGGGCTCCGGCTCTTTTTAGCTCTTTTAGTTTTCCCTTTCCTCTTGGGTTGTAAGAGGTTTCTCTTGGTTGCCTGATGGCTTGTTTGCCTGGTGGCTGTAATCTTTTGGTTTTTTGCCTGGTTGGCGCTTGTGCTTGTTCTGTTTTTGGTAATAAATTTCTTAATTATCCAAAAAAAAAAAAGAATCATAGGCCTTTCTAATGTCAATCTTCATAGCACATCTCGGAGGACCCACATCTCTATGATAATTATGCATAATTTCTTGAGTCAACAAAATATTATCAGAGATAATGCGACCTTGAACAAAAGCATATTGGAAAGGACTAATAATGTCAGGAAGGCACAACTTGAGCCTATTTGCAATGATTTTAGATATGCATTTATAAATAACATTGCAGCAGGAAATAGGCCTAAACTCATTAAAAGAAGAAGGATTAGGAACCTTAGGCACGAGGGCAATGATAGTGCAGTTAATCTCTCTGAGCATACAACCAGAGCTGAAGAAAGAAGAGATAGCCTCAATAACATCTGCTCCCACAATATCCCATGCTTTCTTGAAAAACAGGGACGAGAAGCCATCAGGACCAGGGGCTTTGTCATTTTTGATAGAAAAAAGAGTGGACTTAATCTCCTCAGCAGAAATACCTCTATTAAGAATATCAATATGGTCAGAAGACCACCCAAACCCCTCCAGACTATTCAAAATATCACAATCATCAGGAACACCAGGATCACTTCCCAAAATAGAATTAAAGTAGGAGACCGCTTCATTCTTTATAGCAACAGGATCCTCAACCAATGAACCATCAGACTGAGAAATACATTTGATAGTGTTAACAGCATTCCTAGCTTTAACAGATTTGAAGAAGAAACTAGTATTCTGATCTCCCAACTTCAACCATTGAACCCTAGACTTCTGCTTTAAGAATCCTTCTTCAGCTCGAGCTAAGCTATTATACACACTGAGACACTCCTTCTCAAAATCAACAAGAGAGTTATCATTTGGGTTAAGTAAGAGGGAAGATTGGGCCTCAAATAATTTCGCTCTAGCATCCACCACTTTACCCCTAATATCCCCAAAATCTCGAAAGTTGAAACGTTTGAGAGCTTCTTTTGTGACTTTAAGCTTACGATACAGTCTATACATAGGCTGACCATAAAAATTACTCTTCCACGCATTACTCACAACCTCCATGAAAGCAGGATGATCAGCCCAAAAATTGAAAAACTTGAACGGAATGGACTTTTTAATCTGAGCAACAGAAGGGCATAGCTTAACCAAAACCATACAATGATCAGACAAACCAGGAGGGAGAAACTCTGTGATAGCATTAGGGAATGAATCCAAAAAACCCTCATTAATCAAAGTTCTATCCAGTTTCCTGGCAATAAAAGAATCACCATCCCTTCTGTTCAACCAAGTAAAGAGGGGACCAATAAACGGCATATCAAACAGCTCAAGGTCAAAGAGACATTCATGGAACTCCATCATAGCACCATCCACCAGACCATTACCTCCCCATTTCTCACTAGCAAATCTAGTCACATTAAAGTCACCCATAGTAATCCAAGGACTACTACCCACAGAGGAAGAGAACCAAGACAACTGTCTCCATAACTGCTTCCTATCAGACTGGCAATTCGAAGCATACACACAAGTACAGTAACAAAGAAGATTATCATGACGATCCCAGATACGACAATGGAGAGCTTGATCAGTACTATTTATACAAACTAAATTAACCGTAAGCGGATTCCAACAAACCCAAATTCTGCCTAAGGTGGAATGAGAATAATTATGAGAGATACTCCAACCAGGAGCAATACGAAATAAGATGCCCTCCATACCCACAGATCTAACCCGAGTCTCCACCAGACAAAAAATAGAAATAGTATAGGCTGAAATAAAAGAACGAACTTCCTTCTGTTTTATAGGGTTATTCAACCCTCTTACATTCCAGCATGCAAAATTAATCATGGAGGCATTTGATTTGGGGAACCACCACTCAGGCCTACTTTTTCACTAGTCAAGCCAAGTTTATGTTGTTGCTTTCTAAGTCTCCTCAATTTGCTTTTAGAGAAGGAGCCTTCCACATTAACATTACCCAATTCATCTATTTTTTTAACATTTTTGAAATTGGTAATGACTGGAGAACTATCAGAAAAAACAAGATCTTGAACATTTTCAGCAATGGAAAGATTCACCTCTACAGCATTAACCAAAGGAGTACTAGAACCAGAACAAGTACTACCCTCTATAACAGCCTCATTGCAAGCATTAATGGGATTCAAGAAAGTTTCATTTGCACACAATTCAGACATAGAATTATCAACAGGATCCAGATTATGATCATTAAGGGGAACTGATTCAGCATCAAGAACAGAAAAAGGGTTATGGGAAACAAAATCACTTACCGACTCTTTATCACGAACTGATGGTACCTTGTTCACCACACCCGCTTTACCTTTATCCCTGCCATCATGATCCAGCTCTTCATAAGGTGGATAGGAAGCCCCAGACTGCATATCAACAGACTTACCAACCATGCCTTGAGAAATAATAGGCTTGCTTGTGCCAGAAACATGTAAGGATTTACCAGAGTTGAGGACCCCAGTAACATCTTCACTCACAATTACAGACCCCCCAGAATCCAGAGAAGGCTTTACTTGAGCTTTAGGAACCCAAACTTTCTTGCCAGACGACGAGCAATTAGAAGAGTTATGTCCAAAAATACAACAATGTACACATTTGCTAGGTTTCCAAGGGTATTCAACCCCAATTACAGCAACAGTGCCATCCCCCAATCCAAGCTCAAAGGAAGAAGGAAATTCACAATTTACATTAACCTCAATACAAATACGAGCATAAGAAAGCCTCTGTCTTGATTGAGTGAGGGAATCAAGATAAAGGGGATTACCAATAGCACTTGCCAAAAAGCTGAAGCCTTCCTCCGTCCAGTACTCAATAGGGATATTGAAAAGCTTAACCCAAATAGGGATTTTTTCCAACTTCAAATTGAGCATTTCCATCTTCGGATGCCATTTCCTCAACAAGAAGGGTTTGCCCCCAATGTGCCAAGGTCCTGAATCAAGAACCCAGTCTCTAACTACTAAATTAGAAAATCTAAATATGAACAGACCACTATCAGTAGATAGAATATCCGGAATTTCTTTATGCCCCCACAGCTTAGAAACAGCATTTTTAACAACCAGGTAAGGAAGCCTCTTGTCAAAAAATTGACCAACCACACACTCTTTCCAATGCACAATACCAGCCATGGCAACACTATCAGGAGGATTGACTCTTATCTTGCCATCAACAATCAACGGTTTATGGTACTGAAGATTTGATGAGAGCCCAGCAGGCTTGTTGAATAATTATTTCCAGTCAGAAACAACTCTTTTACCAGAACCAGAAGAAGATACACAAGCACCCACTCCACCAGCTCCCCCAAGCCCAGAAGAGTGACCCGAAGCTGAGCCTTGGCTCACACTCTTATCTTTGTCATTAGAACCAGATACACACTGAGTAAGATTGTTTCTGTTTCTATCTATAACAGACCCAGAAAAAACTCCAACTGGAGGACCACTTTCCTCAGATCCATGGGGATCTAGACCTAACTGAACGGATCCAGAGCCACAAGGAGCTGAAGGAACATTTACAGCAGAGGAAACACTCGAGGAATACACAGTACGTGACACAGGTTTAGAAAAAAGAAACCTTGTGTCTTCAGAGAAACCCAAACTCCTTTCCAATTCCTCAGCAGGGGATAATTGATTCACATGAGAAGACATGGAAACAGAACCTGCAGAACGGGACCCATGGCAGATAACATCATTTTGAATGCAAGAACCCTCCAAAGTTGCAGAGATACCATGAGTGGCAGACCCACCATCTCCACTTGGACCAGCACTTCCACGAGAACAAACCCCAAGAGAGGAACTCGCATAAACCGCCTGCAAAGACCCACTATGAACAGCATTAAAGTGAACAGAAGAAGAATCACGTGGGTCTGCATCACTGCCCGAAGAAGGCGACACATGAGAGCTGCCATGTGAGCATCCACTCACATTCACATGGTGGGGGCCATCCATCCCAGAGTTGCGCACATCCCCAAAAGAAGAAGAAACCTCTTGTGCTGTAATTCTTTTTTGGTAATATATTTCTTAATTATAAAAAAAAAACAAAAAAAAAACAAAAAAAAAAGATAAGGCCCCTGGTCCTGATGGCTTTTCATCCTTATTTTTCAAGAAAGCGTGGGATATTGTGGGTGCAGATGTTATTGAGGCTATTACATCCTTCTTCAGTTCTGGTTGTATGCTAAGGGAGATTAACTGCACTATTATTGCCCTTGTGCAGTTTAGGCCTATATCTTGTTGCAATGTTATTTATAAATGCATATCTAAAATTATTGCAAACAGGATTAAGCTATGCCTTCCTGACATTATTAGCCCTTTCCAATCTGCTTTTGTTCATGGTCGGCCTATTTCTGATAATATTCTATTGACTCAAGAAATTATGCATAATTATCATAGAGATGTGGGTCCTCCAAGATGTGCTTTGAAAATTGACATTAAAAAAGCTTATGACTCTATTAATTGGGAAGCTTTGATTACTATTTTGAGGCATATGGGTACTCCTGTTCATTTGTTGAAACTAGTGTATTGAAGCCTGTTTTTCTACTCCCAAGTTTTTTGTTGCTGTTAATGGAGAGTTGGCTGGGTTTTTTGAGGGGAAAAAGGGGTTAAGGCAAGGGGATCCTATGTCTCCTTTTCTTTTTATGATTATTATGGAAGTCCTGTCTAGAACTCTTTCTCGTGCCACAAGAAGGGAAGATTTTGAATACCATCTTAGATGTGAGGAAATTTCTCTTTCCCATCTATGCTTTGCTGATGATCTGTTCCTGTTTGCTAAAGCCACTTCTGGAAGTATTCAGATTCTTATGGATGCGCTAAAGGAGTTTGAGATGTTTTCTGGTCTTCAGATTAATCCTAGTAAGAGTGCTCTTTTTATTTCGGGTGCTAGTGATTCTGTAAAAGCTGACATTGTTCGTATCACTGGGATAAATGTGGGGTGTTTGCCTTGGAGGTATCTATGGGTTCCCCTTATTTCTACAAAGTTTTCTAGTGTGGACTGTTAGCCTTTATTGGAGAAACTGATTAGCCGTATCCAGTCTTGGACTAGCAAGTCTCTTTCCTTTGCTAGAAGACTCCAACTGTTATCTTCTGTCCTTTTTAGCATTCAGGTGTACTGGTGTAGCATGTTCATTATTCCTATTGACATTGTTTGCAAGATTGAGCAAATTTTCAATGCTTTTCTCTGGTCTGGGTCTTATGGTAAGGCTCATAAAGCCAAAGTTAGTTGGAGTTTAGTTTGTAATCCTAAGGAGGAAGGAGGGTTAGGCCTTCGCAGGGTCAAGGATTGGAACATCGCTGCTATTTTGAAGCATATTTGGAGTTTGTTTTCCAGATCTGGCTCGATTTGGGTTGCTTGGGTGGAGGTTTATCTTCTCAGGGGTAGGAGCTTTTGGTCCATTAACATTCCCTCTAATTGCACTTGGAGTTGAAGAAAATTCTTCAGTTAAGGAATGTGGCTTATCAGTCACAAAATTGGTAATGGTGCTTCTACTTATCTATTGCATGATAATTGGCATCCTGTTGGCCCTTTGATTCAGCATTTTGGATCCTGGGTGGTTTATGATGCAGCTATTCCTTTGCAGGCTAAAGTTTCTTGTATTTTATCTGATGATGGTTGGAATTGGCCTGTTACTAATACTTCTGATCTTATTGCCATCCGTAATAGTTGTTTTGATTGCCCCCCTCTGCGTAGTAGGAGGGAGGATACAGTGGTTTGGTCTCTCTCTTCCAATGGAAAGTTCTCTATTAGCTCTGCATGGAATTATATTCGTAATACTGCCCAGGTAGTGAGTTGGCATTATGCGGTGTGGTTTTTGAAATCTACCAGAAGACACTCTTTTATTGCTTGGCTGGCTATTCTTAACAGGTTAACTACCCACAAGATAAGCTCATAAGATGGGGTGTTATTTCTTCCATGTCCTGTGTGTTTTGCAGAGCTGATGGCGAAGATAGGAATCATCTCTTTTTTGGGTGCAGTTTTACTGCCATAATTTGGGGAAAGGTGCTCAGGTTGTGCGGTCACAATAGACTTCCTCGGTCTTGGGAGAATGAGTTCATCTGGGTTACCTCTTGTAAAGAAAAGACTTTCTGCTCCACCATCAGAAGGATAGCTTGGGCTGCTATAAAAAGGAAAACATGGAGTTTTCTAGTGAGAGAAGCTCTGGGGTTGGGTAGCTATTCCCTTCTTTTTTCTCATGTTTTAGGTTTGTTTCTTATGTGTTAGATTGGTTGATATTTGATTCTATGTGTTATTCTTGTTTGTCCTTGTGATTTATGGGCAAGAATTTGGGTTTGAAGCTTGGTTCAAAAATGTCCCTCAAGGAGTTTCATGAGAATATCCCTGTCAATGGTGATGGAAGTGCTTCTAGCATTCCTGCTGAGGAAGATTCAATTGAGGTTAAGCTTGTTCTCAAGCTTATGGTATTAAAGAAATGGAGCTTAGAAGAACTGGCTACTGTTTTGTGTAACCATATTCGTGAAAGGGTGGAGCTTCATAAATGCTCTATCATTAAGAAAGGCCTTGATGTTTTGCTTGCTCGTGAAGGCAAAGTGTTGGCTGATAATAGAGATCTTGATGCCATCTTATTTGCTAGCAGTTTAGCTTCTGGTAGTGGGGGAGAGGGTAGTAAGGTTGATGAACATGGTCAATACTGCTCGGACCATGCTACCACGTCTCATAGTCCTGCTGGGGGTGAAGGCAGTGAGGGGGATTCTTTGGAACATGTTGAGGATGAGAGTGTGTGTTGCTCTTGTGGCAGAGATGAAGGTTGCTCCGCTTGCTGTGCTAGTGAGTGTGATGGTGAGGTTAAGGATGGAGAGGTTGAGGGGCTGTCCATTACTGAAGGTGAGGGGTGCATCAATGGTGAATTGCAGGCGATCTCGTCCCTGGTAGCTGTTGTGAATGATGGGGCTCGTACAGGTCCAGCTCAAGCCGTGCTAATTTCCAATGTCAATGCATCTGTTGTTGAACCTCCATATAATCTCGGGGTGGCTGTGTCAGGTGTTGCAGGTGTGGAACCTGCAGGTGTGGAACCTGTATTGGCAGCTCCAGCTGGTGGCCCGTTGTTACAGGATATGCATGCTTTGCATGCGGGTAATAGGAAAGCGGTAAGTAATGAAGATGATCATGCATTTAATGCAGATCCTTATTGTGAAGTGGCGGGAAGCAAAGTGGATTTCCACGAAATTAAATTAAGAGGGATTGTGTCTGCGTGTGAGGTTGTTTCTCAAGGGCGTGACTCACGAGAGGTGTCCCATGATGGGGCTGAAGTTAAAGCATTAAATGCTTGTGCATTAAATGCATGTCAGGTTTTAAATGCAACTCAGACGATTCCTTCTCATTGTGCGCATGTTTGCTCATCTCCAGCTAGAGTCATTCATGACCTCGAATTGCAAGGAAAGTCATATGAGGATGTTGCTGGTGGGACCGGTTCCCAAGGCTTGGAATTGCGTGAGGCGAACTGTGCAAGCCATACCCCTTCTCTGTTTGAGTGTAATGTTGGCGCGGGACCCAATAGGCTCAATTTTGAAAATGTTGCATCGTCTTCTAGAAATGCCGCTAATTTTACGGAAGATAGTGGGGCATTTAATGCAAGTCTTGTGTCTGATGATGGAGTGGGTGCTTTAAGTGCATTTAATGCACGTCTTTTTCCTCTTCAGCGTGGAGATGCTGGTGCAGCATCCTTGAGTACGTTGGCAAGTTCCCCAGCGCATGTCCCCAAGGCCAAGGATGTTTGTGGAACCTCGGGTGGTGTGACACGTGGCGCGGCTGTTCTTTGTGGTAACCCTGTGCATGTCATTAGAGAGGATTTTCCTCCTCTCTCTGCCGTGAGTCCCTCACGTCCATCTAAGGACTCGTTGTTGCATGGTGAGGGTGTATCACATGCATCCATGCCCCATACTATTTTTGATGCTCACGGTAAGCCTTGGGATGCTTCTGGTTCTGTTAAATATTTTGATCCTAACTCTTCAAAGGCTGGGTCATATGGTATTGAGGATGGATCTAAGGTCCCTACTTTGGGGGAATCTGTCGAAGCTGCTACTGCAGGCCAAGCTCAGTCTTCAGCTCCTCTCTCTCATTCTTGGAATAGTCTTATCCATAATCCCAAAAGTCATGCAAATTTAC
>JAESVK010062371.1:0-22196 GCA_017140935.1 Hamamelis virginiana
TGGCTAGGTTGCAAGGAGGGACAATTATTGGGTTTTGTCCGGGCTTGGGTCATGAAAAGTTGAAAACTATGTGCAATGCGGAATCAGTCAGATCTGAATGCCTTGACATAATTTTGACCCTCAAATTATTATATATGGGCGGTCCTCTTTAACTTACATCCCTTCAGTTTGATGAAAATAATTCAATTAAAAAAGTTTAACTTTTCCTAATTAAACTTATTCAACTTTTTTTAATTATATATTTTAAAAAAAAAAAAAATTGCAGGTTGGGCGACTTTCTTGGCTAGCGAGAGCTCACTGCTGTCACCTTTCCGTGATTTTTGGATGTTGTAATTTTTGTCTTTTGGCTTATTTGAGTTGAAACATGAGGTTGGGCGGAGAATTTTTTTTTACTTTTTGGGGTTGGTTTAGTCGTGTATACATGCTATTTGTATTTTGGGCTATTTAGGTTGAAATGTGAATTTTTTTTTTTTTTTTTTTTTTTGAGAGATTGGTTGAGTTATGTATACATGGTATTTGTATTTTGGTCTTTTTAAGTTGAAATGTAAGCTTAGATTTTGAAATATTTTGGTTTTTTGAATTTTTGTTTAACCATATATACATGTATCTCTGTAAAATGGAACAAAAACTTTGAAATTATTCTTGTTTAATTTTCAATTCATAATATAGTTTATCTCATTTCAAATTCAAAAAACCCTTCCATAATCTAATCCGTTAAAAATATTATTCAAATAAAAAACTTCCATAAGCAAATCACATTTAATCAGATAATATTATAAAAACTAAAATCTTACGCATATTAAGGGAATGGTATACTAGACAATATACGTTATTAGTTGACTTTAAATTTGACATAGATGAGCATATCGGTATAGCATTTTATGAACAGTTTTTAGGGTCATTTTGATCATTTTCCTAAAAAATTTCTCCTTTTGGAAGTTTATTTTGGATTATTAGACTAAACCTTTTTTTATTTTATTTATTGTTACTTTACATAATGGTTAATACTTAATTATTATTTTGTTCATTTGTTTAATTGTATGGAAGTATGAATTTTACATTGTTACTTGTTATAACAGGAAAAAAATCAAGTCCTTGTGTAGCTATAATTGAATTGAATATTAAGGAATTTTTTAAAATTTTATTTCATTTTTCTTTTAATGAAGAACCGTGGTCCAATCTGATTCAATCAGAATTGAATTAGGATTGGTTCAGAATCGGTCCGAATTCAATCAGGATTGGTCCTGATCCTTGAAAGCCTAATTCGAATTGATTCAGATTGATCCTCATTTACCCCCAATCCGGTCCGATCCGATTCAAGTTGCACCCCTAGCTCTATGATTATATATCTGGCTGAATAGCATTATTGATACGATGAAATTAATACTAGAGATCTCTAATGCTATCAATGGAAGCGCTGACACATCATTTATGTATGGTGTGGACAGTCCCATTTAAAACACACAATGTGACTGCCAAAAATCATATAAAGGCATGCTATTAAAAACTAAAAATCATTTGAACACGAGTGTCTCCCTTATTGGGATGAGGTTTCATGTTCCATTAAATCATTAATCCTCATAAATGAGGTTTTTGGTCCATTTGTTGCTCCCCTTCCCATGACCAACTAACTACTAATTCTACTGATATATATCTTCTGGCCAAAACATAAAAACTAAAAAGCACCTAAGAAAAAGATTTCAAGGCAAATGAATAAAAATTTGATGGGGGCAGAAATTATGGCCTCCTCTCACCCATAAAATAAGCAGATTTTGATAGAGGACTTTTCATTTTTGCTTAGGTGGTGATCATGTTGAATTTATTAAGAATCAAATGATTTATTAATTGATGGGAAAGGTTATATAGACACTATTCTTTTACAACCATTTTTACAACCCTCTTGCAAAATCCAATTAACATGAGGATTGTATTTTGAGAAATTTCTCGTTGGATTAAATCCTTTTCTTATGTCTTGCATGCCAAAAACCAAATCAATCGGAAATTACAAGCTACATTATCCGTGAATGTGGAGTTTTTGTTGATTAGAAATATGAGTTTACGAATTAAATAGCTTTTGTGACAGATCGATTTGATTTTTGGCATGCATGACATGCATAATAAGTGTATTTAATCCAACAATAAATTTTCCTTAACGTACAGCAAAAATTCCAGAATTCAATCAAATTCGACATGGCCCAAGATAAATAGTGCCAACTAATTGCCCTTTATCAAAACCATGAAACTCCCATGTGCGATATACCTGCATAAAAATTTATGAGGAAGATCTTTCATATTAGCAAGCTCTGAGACCCTCACCAGAGCAGCAAATTATGCACGTTTAGGCCTCCGAGTTGGGGATGCATATTGAGCCACACCCAAGGAAAAATAAATCTTAATTAAATAAATTTTTTAACCAAAAATTTCATCATTTTTTGAATAAACAAATTTTTACGTTTTATAATATTTTTACTCCATACCATCCCAAGAAAAAGCGTGCCCAACTCGGAGAGACTGGAACCAAAGATGAAGATGCGGATCTATATATAATTGAAGAGCTGATTCCATAGTCCCATATGTTGTGCTGGAAGAGTGGGAATGGCTCTGCTAACAATGTTGCAACAATTGTGGCAAGAGCTACATACAGCAACACATTTCACCTCCTTTCTCCTCTCAATTCTTCTCATCTCCTCTCTTGTACATTTTCTTAAAAAGCTTCCTCGAGGTAGCAAACTCAAGTTACCTCCATCACCACCGAAGCTACCTTTAATAGGCAATCTTCATCAGCTAGGCACGCTCCCCCATCGCTCCCTTCAAGCCCTCTCTAAGAAGTATGGCCCTTCAATGCTTTTACACTTGGGTAGTGCTCCAACTCTAGTGGTTTCATCTGCAGAGTTAGCTAGAGAAATTATGAAGACTCATGACACAACTTTTGCGAATAGGGTCCAAACAAAAGCTGCACATATGTTCTACTATGGATGCAGTGACATAGCGTTTTGTCCATATGGTGATTACTGGAGACAAGTGAGGAAGATTTGTGTTCTTGAGCTTTTGAGCCTCAAAAGGGTGGAATCATTTCAGTTTGTTAGGGAAGAAGAAGTTGGAGATATGATTGAAAAGATTCGCCATTCATGTCTCGATAGAGCTTCAATTAATCTTGGTGAGATGCTTGTTAATGTCACAAATAACATAGTTTCAAAAGCTGTTATTGGTCAGAAAATCGAAGGAGATGAAGGTGAGAAAAGTTTGGGGGAATTATTGAAGCAGGAAGTGGAGCTCTTGGGTTCTTTTTGCTTTCAAGATTTCTTTCCCTCTTTGGGAAGGATTGATGTTCTCACTGGCTTGGTTGGAAGGTTAAAGGAGACTTCTAGAGAATTACATGCTTTTCTTGATCAGGTGATCGATGATCATACTAGGATTTCAAAGATTTCTTATGATAAAGCTGATTTTGTGGACATTCTACTCCGCCTTCAAAAGGATGGCACGCTTGACATTAATCTCACTCGAGACAACATCAAAGCAATCGTACTGGTATGTTGACACTCACATGCATATGCGTACACATAAAAGATAAAGAGCAAGGATTTCCTGTCCCCTAATTTTGTCCCTCACATGATCATTTTTTAAAAAATTTATATATCCATTAATTAAAAAACAATTATTTCTTGCGAGGGGAATCACGGGAGGAGATACAAATTAAATAGGAGATGAATCCTTTCACATTACACTTACTTTAATATCTATTACTACTTTTTGTTTGATTACAGGACATGCTTATTGGAGGAACTGATACTGCTTCAGTAACCATGGAATGGGCAATGGCGGAGCTGGTGAAAAATCCAACCATTTTAAAGAAAGCCCAAGAAGAGGTAAGAAGAGTGGTGGGAAACAAATCAAAGGTAGATGAGGCTGATATCAATCAAATGTACTACTTAAAATGTGTCATTAAAGAGGCACTAAGATTATATGCTCCACTTCCTTTCTTGGTTCCTCGAGAATCAACTGCAAGTGTTACACTAGAGGGTTATGATATACCACCAAAAACAAGAGTTTATATCAATACATGGGCTATTCAAAGGGACCCCAAATTATGGGACAGGCCAGAAGAATTTCTCCCGGAGAGATTTGCTAATAACTCAATTGATTTCAAAGGCCAAGACTTCCAATTCATCCCATTTGGTGCCGGGCGAAGGGGTTGCCCTGGGATTACATTCGGGATGATAGAAGCTGAATTTGTGATTGCCAACCTCTTGTTTAGCTTCGATTGGGAGTTGCCTCATGGTGCATCTGGAAAGGACTTGGACATGAGTGAGGCTTATGGGATAGTTATTCATAAGAAGATGCCTCTTCATCTTATACCATCACTGCATTCTTTTTAATTAATTTGTCCAACGAGTCTCGGTTGTGCTCTAAGTGTGATGGTTTTTTTTTTTTTTTTTTTTTTCTCTTTCCTATGTATTAATTAGAACAAGAATAAAGAGTGATTATTCCCTTGCTATGAAATTTAAATGGAAAATGATCAATTACCCCCTATGTAGGATCTTATTTATCAAGAAACCCAATGAACTTGATTCTATACCAATCCCCCCCTACAGGTTAATTTCGGAGTCAACTGTTACTTTTATTTGTCTATTATACCCCTTCCTTCATTTTAGCAAGTTTTTAATTTTACCATATTAATGATTGTCATTGATTTGAAATTTATGCTGATAATTAATTGGATATAGTAAGTTTTTTTGAATTCGGATTGCATATCTCAGCCGTTATCTTTTTGATTTGTTGGATATAGTAGGTTTAGTTTTTGAATTCGAATTTTGTAAATACGTTTTTGAACCGCAGTTCATCAGCCGGAGTTTATTTGAGTTCTCATTTTCCGGCCACTAATTTTCATTTGAACAATTTAGGTTCTTGTTTCGAAAGTTATTGGCATTAATTTTTGATGGCAGATTTTTGATTACACAATATAGTTTCCGTTAGTTCCATTATTTTCCAGGCTTTAAACATATCCGGTGTCAATTTGATTTCTTAATCCGATCATCATTCTTCTCCGGCAACAATTGCTGTTCAGGTAAATCCAAGTTTATATTTCCTTTATTCTATTTATATGTTCTCTAAGTTTAGTATATTTAAGTTAATAACTTCATTTCTATCATATCTTATTATCCAGAACTTGAATATATTGATCATTTTGCAAGATTCTTAGAACATGGATCACCTTCTACAAAACAGGGAATCTGTTACAGAAAACAGAGTCTCGGTTTCAAATAACAGAGACCGGCTCCAAATGCTTTTATAAATCATGAATTCATATTACATGTATACATTAATATAAGTTTCATTTTTTCTACTTTTTTATCAACTTACTGATTTGATATATCAGGTCAAATTTCACTTTAATGTATACATATAATAAACATTCACGTTGATTGTTGGGATATCACCATTTAAGTATACATATTTGCAGTCATATATACATATATAATGCAATGTAAATACTTGTATACTTCAGTTTAGTTTGTTGTACACATTTCAGGTTTTTTGATTTTGATGGGATATTTTAGTTTTTTATTTGAATGATCAACAAAGTTCGGAAATATATTACATATATATATTAATAATAGATTCATATTTTCTCCTTTTTTATCAACTTACCGGTTATTAGATTCATATTTCGTTTAATGTATACATATAATAACATTTCATGTTGGATGGTGGAAAATCACAGTTTATGTATACATTTATGCAGACATGTATACATTATTGTAATATGTATATGAATAATATTTCACATTAGTTTGATGTATATATTTCTGGTAATTTGATTTTGTTGGGATTTTTTTAGTTTTTTATTCAAATGATCATCAAAATTCGGACATAGAACAAACAAATTTTTCAAATTTTGAAGATCTCATGTATACATTTTTGATGCCATGTGATTGTTGTTTTTCTGAATTGGTTTGATGGGATATGTCACATGCTATAGTTTTTGAAATTGTTTATGCGGTAGGTTTGCATTTTTTTAAGTTGAATGATGTTTTATATGCTGTGAATCTGATGCATGTAACTTCTCATTAGCTAATTTGTTTGTACTTTCAATATAGATATATACTTTATTTCTTATCATTAACTTCAAGTTGATTTTTTTTTTTTTTTTCAGATGGATTTGAATACGTCGGTTTTGCTTTTATGTAAATTCCATTCGAAAACCACATTATTCCGGGTTGACAAAGTCGATCCAAGTCATGGGAAGATAGTTGACCATTTATGTATGAAATGGAGCAATCTTGATCGGTTTTCTATCCAACTGAAATATTCTTTACCGGGTCATGATAATTGCATGCTTGATGATGATGATGATTTGAATAACTTGCTGTTTGTTGCTTCACATATGCAGATTTCAACCTTTAATGTAAATGTGATTTCTAATAATGTTTTAGATGATAACAGTGAGATAAGTTCGTCTTCTGTAGTTCCCCATTTAGATTTCATTGACACTTGTGCGCCAGTTGTACCTGAGGTTGATCGATTACCAAATTATTGTCCTCACAAGAAAAAACCTCTTTTATCCGATTCTTGGGCTTTTGGTATTAAAGATGTCGGGCAATGTTTTGTTAGCGGTGCAAATGAATTTCGTTCTACTCTTTGTAAATTTGCTGTGAAGCTTGGGTTTGACTATGAGTTTGTGAAAAACGAGCCTAGGAGGATCACTGTTGAATGTGCTCTACGTGAGGAAAGAAATTGCAAATGGCGCATACATTGCTCCGGTGAAGAAGGGGACAAGATGATTCAAATCAAGACGATGAACAAAGTTCATACATGTGGAACATATATTCTTACCAACAAGAATAGGAGAGTGTCCGCTGACCTTGTTTGTGAGTGCATTATTGATATTGTTAGAGTCACCCCTGAGATTAGTCCAGTTGCTGTTTTGAAGTACTTGAGGTCGGACCACGGGGTTGAGGCTACATATCGTGTAGCTTGGTCTGGTCTCGAAAAGGCCAAATGTGTTTTATTTGGGGACGAGTCAACTTCTTTCAACGAGTTACGATGGTACATTGATGAAGCATCTCGAAAGAATGTGGGAAGTTTCTTTAAACTTGAGTTGGAAGAAAATGAAACACGTTTTAAGAGACTATTTTTTACCTTCTATGCATGCATATATGGTTTTAACAATTGTAGGCCAATGTTGTTCATCGATGGTACCTTCTTGAAAGGAAAATACAAAGGCATGGTATTGTCTGCAACTGCCAAGGACGGGAATAATGGTATTTATATAGTTTAAAAATTGTTTTTTCTATATAGAATTTGTTATTGTTATATTATTTTATGTTTATCTGTCTTAGAATCATTTTTTACTTCAGTATTTTTGTATACTTCAGGATAATACAAAGTTTAACTTAAATCTACTGTATTTTTTTTTCGATTTTAATAATTTCAACTATTTTTCTTTTGCAGGTATATTTCCTGTTGCATTTGCTGTTGTTGATGCAGAAAATGACGAGAATTGGTCTTGGTTTATTGAAAACCTTCGAAGAATCATCGATGACGAACGTGTATACACAATTGTTTCTGATAGGCATGGAGGTTTGGTTGAATCCGTCCCTAGAATGTGGCCTGACTGTCACCATGCATTCTGTATTGTTCACTTGAAGAACAATTTAAGAGACAAGCTAAGGAAGATAAAGGGTGAATCAAAGGAGTCTATTGTATCCAAGTTTGGTGATTGTGCATATGCGCCAACAGCCTATTCATTTAATCAACATATGGATACTTTGAAGGCTTACAAATGCAAAGAAAAAATTAATCAATTTCTGACAAATTTGCAGAACCCTAAGCGTTGGTCAAATGCTTTTTTTGAAGGAAAACGCTATGGGGAGATGACTTCCAATGCCGTTGAATCGTTCAATGCGTTCATAGGGAAAGCAAGGGACAAGCCTGTGATGAAGCTAGTCGATACCATTCGTTCAAAAATTATGGAAAAATTAGCGGATTCTAGAAAACAATCAATGCTTTGGAATTCAGTTGTATGTCCAGTTATTGTTGAGAAACTGCAAACATCTCTTGAGGAAGGTAGGACATGGGAAGTGAAAGTAGCAAATCTCGATGTTTATGAGGTGTGCTCTTTTCCATCAGTCATGGTTGATATAGGGCGGCGTACGTGTTCTTGCTACCAATGGCAATTGAATGGTATTCCTTGTTCACACGCAGCCGTGGCCATTCAGAAAAGTGGAAAAAGTTTGGATGATTTAGTAGATCCTTTTTTTATGTTTCCACATATCGTGAGGTTTATGCGGAGACAATTTACCCCGTGCCTTCCATTGGTCAACTTTATTGGTCGTGCAATGAAGAATTTATACGTCCGCCCAACTGTAAAACACAGCCTGGTAGGCCAAAAAAGAGGAGGTTTCGTTCTAGAGGCGAGAATGTTAGAAATATTACATGTGGGAGATGTGACAAACCAGGGAACCACAACAGGAAAACTTGTAGGGCGCCTTTGTTTGATCAATGAATTTTGAGCTATTTTTGTTAGAATTTATAATGCTATTTGCCAATAAAGTTTTTTATTTTTTTAACATTATTTGCATTTTGTCTTGCATATATGTCCATGTCTCATATTTTTGGAATTTGACCTCAAAAATTACATTTTATTAGTCTTGTATACATGAAATTATGGATGATGATAGGTTTTATGAAATTTTTGTGGTTTGGTTTAGTAAAAGATTATTTTATGTTGGTTTTATTTAGCCATTAACTATTTTGGATTATGGGTTTTAAAGAGCCTTTATCAATTTTTAAGGTAGGGTCATGTTATATTTTGTATTCTTTGGCATTTGATGAGGCTCGTGTACTTACTAATTGACTTATTTAGTGGTTGCATAAAAATGTTAGTTTGGCTTACTCCAATTTTGGTCTAACAGTTTTGTTGAAAATAATTTTGAATTTATGTTTGTGACGAATACATGGTACATTGTATAATGCTTTGATTGGGAAGAATTATATATAATGCACAAATTCAATAGCTTAAAAGGTCATTTTCTTTTGATAAATAAGAAGCACAAGTTAATGTATATGTTTTTAATGTATACTTTTACTTATTTGATATGTAAACGGAGCTGATTTTAAAAGTGAGTATATACTATGCATTTTTAGGCATCATTATGCATTTTCATTATCAAATTCTTGATTTTATCTCTCATACCATAATAAGCCCAAATCAATACTATGGAGAGATAAGGGTTACAATCATAACTACAGAACATGCCTATTTCACCCATATGGTTGATATCACATACTACCAAATTTTCATATCCACATATAACACCAACCAACTAAATCACAAATAAATTAAAAATTAAAATCAGTAGAATATTCTTTTTTCATTCACTTTATATTAAGTAAAAAACCAAAAAAACATCCAAATCATTGAGTTAAGCAAAGTCATCATCTGTAGATCTATGTTCTTTCCTATTGTGTGATGGCCAAGATTTCAATGGATCTTCAACAAATGTTATTATCATTTCAGCACGAAACTTGCGAACTTCTGTAATTGAGAACTTATCAGGAAGTATGCATGCTTCGTGTTGTTGGTTCCGGCATATTTGATGAATTTGCATTGAACACAACTCCTCTCTCTTCCCCATGTCCATGTTCACTCAAATATTTCATATACATGCACACAAAAATTCCACAGTCCAACCTAAACAAAATAATAAAAAGCATAATTAGTAACTAATTCATGTATACATATATGCATCACAATTGTATAACAGAAACTATTTGAAATATCTATACATATATGAAGAGATTCAAAAAGAAGTCATTTATGAAATTTTCATGTATACATAATATGTATCCTATTGAAAGATAGGTACACTTACGATCCATATATTTGTTGCGGTATTTTAAATTCATTAAAAATTGGCAAAAACTCCTTTGTTCCATCTAGCTCTTCTGAATCATGACAGTTGTAGAAGTCCTCAACATAAATTTTCTGTACAGTGAACAAAGAAATAGATAAATCATACATCACCATTATTATTTTTTAATAAATAATATTGAAATGTATACACATTTATGTAATTTTTCTTACCACAGTCCCACAATTCTCAAAGTAAGTATCCCTTGTTCCTGTGGTTCTTGGCAATAAAGAATTGTAGTGATACCATTCTCCATTGGTTTTATCAAAGAGTAAAAGAGTCCAATGGAAGTTGTTGTGGTTCAAAGGGAAAAACAATAAGTCGAACCCCTTCGATGCTTTTTCCAAATGTCTGTTTACAGCATGTTCTTCCCTATCCTTATTCTTTAAATTAAACATATCCTATTCACAAATATATTACATTAGCTTACTATGAATTAATATAAATAAATCAGATAAACTAAAGTATACATTACCAAAGAGAAGCAAGGGAAATAATAAGATTTATTCATCAGGTTTCCTTGCTGAGTATCCAAATCTGTTTGTTTGTCAAACAAAAGTCTTGCATATGCATCAATTACCTTCAAACAATCAACAATATTTCAGTTAATATGAAAAGTTGTCATATATGGTTTCGTTATCATAATAATGCTTTAAGTTACATCTTTATAACTTACAAAGTTAGATAATTCACTCTCTCGCAATAGGGAATCGATATCCTCTAATGAAATGATCACTTCATTGGAACCTGCTGACCAGACTGTTGACCTGTTTGAATGCAATAATCAAGCACAATTATTAATGTAAGCATCTAAACACCTACTACAATAATTATTCAAAATATGAATGTCAAATAACTTACATCAACCCTCCTTCTTTATATATAGCTTTAAGCTTGTCCCGAACTTCTTGGTTCAACAACTTTGCAATTGCGGTTGTAAGCACAAACGGAGCTGGTTTTTTTTCTTTAATTTTTTCTTGGACTTCATCTTCATCTATGTCAATTGGTTCTGGTATTTGTTCTACAACTGTGAGCTCTTTCCCTGATTGAGGACTTTGCTTCCTCTTATGTTGTTTTCCTCTATTTTTTTTCATATGTAAAATCCTTCAACTCCACATTTTTTCACTCTTTAAGCCTTAATCTTTTAACAAGGGATGAAGGAGTGACTGTCTTCGCTCCCTTCTTCTTAACTTCATTACCTGTCACCTTTTGCTTCTTGGTCATACTTTCATTGTCATTCTCCAAAACTTCAAACTCTGTAGGAGTTTCTGGTTGATAGAATTAATAAGGTGCATAAGCTTTCATGTATACATGGGACTATGAAATATGTATATTCAAAACTCAATCCTAAAAAAATTGTTTATATGTATATATTAAACATAAATTTCACAAATTAACCTCATTTTACAATCCTATATAAAAAAGTTTTATTACCCTAACCATGAGGTGATTAATATAACTATATGGATCACAAAAACAATAAGTATGTAAATTTTTATTTCAGCTAATATCACAATTATGAATTCCATCCCATAACCCTTTTATCATCAATTCAAATCACTAAACAAACCTTTTTTCTAATACCCTATATCAAGTATTAAATTGTGAGAATATTTATACTAAAGTATACATAACCATTACACAACCAATATTTTAACATTTATACATGTTTATGATACATTACACACAAGCTTAATATTCATTGTTCACAACCATTATTTTATCTTCTATACATGTTAAAATAATGCTTTATAAACATTGTATACCACCTACTACAACCACGATAACCACACCCACCACCACAACCACTACCACTATAACCATGGAAGAGCACCACCCACCACAACCATGACCACCACATCACCACTATCTTTGTTTCTTTTTCATACTTTCATTGACATTGTCCAAATCTACAAACTCTGAAGGAGTTTCTGTTTTGCATTATATGAAATATAATGCACAACATAAATTTCACAAAATAACCAACACATAACCTCATTATTAAAGTATACATGACCATCACACTACCAATTTTAAATATTGTATACATATCATTACTATTAAATGTATACATTTATATTATTTTTGTCAGTTATGCATAGTGCAGGTAAATTTCATATAACCAAATAGGTATTCATAAAACCAAATAGGTATACATATAAAAAAACGATTAAGCCAAATATGAATACATGTTCCATTATGAGATGTAACATAAATATAATGATCAACAAATAAAATTGTATATCATACATTACCTTGATTTTTTTCCAGCTTATTTGTCAGATCATTAATTATATCTCTTTGATCATCTATCATCTTATCCCTCACTACCAACAACGCTTTAAAATCATCAATGCTTTCCATATGTTCCTTTCTCATTAACTTGATTTTCAACTCCAAATCCTCTATTTTCTTATCTCTGATGTCACAAGCAATCTGTGTGACATTATGAACTTCCATTTCCAATAATTTTTCATTATTTTTTCTCAGTTCATCAGTTAGAGTTCTTATTGTTGATATCTGAGCTTCTTTATCCCTCCTCAATCCATCAATAACTTCTTCCAAACTACTAATCTTTCTCTTCATTTCCTCATATCCTGTTTTTGATTCGTATTTATCTTGGATGTCTTCATCAAATGTCCCCTTGAATGAAACTAATGCCGAACATGATATTGGCTCCATATCAAAGTCACTATCTATCTCCTCCTTAATTTCGTGGACCTTTTGATCTTCATCTTCTTCAACCTTTTAAAGTTTCAAACAATCACAAAAACAGTCAAATTTAAAAGTATACATGTATACATATATGTATACATATTATTATCACAATATATTTTCAAATGATGAATGCACAGTTAATACCATCAATAAACCGCGCTCGCCAACTTCCATTGCAGCCATAGATGCATGCACCATTCGTAAATCCCATTTAACGATCAGAATATCATTTTGCTGAAATTCTTGTCTTGGATCAACGATATTTACGTGCTCACATACCCAATACTGTACAATAAAAAAAAAAAAAATTTAAATAGACAACTCGTATGTATCTGAACACTAATCTATACAAAGAAAAAAAGATTCATTTTTTTCACATTATCACTCACCAGAATTGAGATTGCACAGCCAATTACTTTCTCTGGTGTGTTCACATTTTCAGATATTGAGTCCATAAGAAAACCATGGATCCTTGCAGTCCATGCGTATTCCTTAATTTGACTAAGATCTTCAACATAATTCAGCATATCCCAACCAATGTTAGGTGCTGTGTTGGTGAAGAACAAAGAAATCAAAGTGTGCAATACTAGAAGCCTTGCAAAATCTTCCCTGTCTGTTTTTTTTTTTTCCCAGCTGCTGCAAGCAATGCTTCTGATCTAACTTTGGATGCTACAATCCTGTCAACATCCGAAAGTTGTCTCGCCACAAATGGAGAATCAGGTTTTCTCGATGCTGATTTCTTTATCGGATGATTTCCACAGTTAATTCCAAAAATATTTGAGAAGTCACTCTCCTCAAATTTATGCTCCGTGTTAGCCAATATGAATACGCCTTTAAGTGGATCATACGTCTTTAGAATCTTGAATATGTCGCTGTCATGCTTCGTGCACATTTGGGTATTCAACTTTCCGTTTAAGATTGCGTTATATAGATTCGAAAAAGGTGTTTTCTTCAACACCTCCCTATGCTGCACACTGAGATTGGCCTCATTCAGCAACGTAACAGTTGCATGAAGGTTCGACCTGTAGTTGTACATAGGTTTTGAACCTGTGTATACATTCAAAAAAATTATATTAGCTTTACTACATAACATCAACATTATACATGAATAAGAAGATATCAGTTCCATTTAATTTCATCAAATTTGAACCTGTGTATACATTCAACCACTCAATAAGACAAACAACATGCATAAATGGTTTATAAAATTGTATAAACCTAATAGCAAGTATACAAAGTAATCATGTATACACAAACATGATTCAATATATAATAAACCAAAAAACATAAATTTTATAAAATTACTCATTTACGGTTCCTAAATGTCATATATACAAAATTAGACATGAATACACAAATTAAATTCAAAATATAAAAACGTTGCTTTATGTTTAAAGAGCCATATCTTGCATTTTTTTTAAAATGTATACAAGTAATTTATAGTATACATTTATACAATCTAAACTAATATAACGAAATAATCATATCTTCTAATTTTTTAAAATAAATAATTGTATACATTTCACCCTTTTTGTATACATTTCAACCTTTTTGTATACATTCGGATATTGGAAATCAATGATCCTACAATATGAGATTTTCTGATGTAAAAATCATAAAAAATCAAATATTACAAACCCTAATAACTTAAAGATTATATCTTTAAACAATGACGGATCATAAAAACTTATAAAACAGGGTAAAATGAAAAAACCATCAAAATTTTTTAAATATACGAATGTATATATTGCAAAATGTATACATTAATCGAAACTAATATTACGAAAAATTCATATTTTTCAATATAAAAACTTAAATAGTTGTATACATTTTACCCTGTTCTTAATACATATTTTTTTGTCTATTATAAATGAGCTTACGATATGAGCTTTTGTTATGTGAAAAACCTAAATCACATAAAACCCCTAAATCATATAAAATAAATAAATTTTGATTTTAAAAATCAAATCTTACAAACCCTAATACCTTAAAGATTAATTCTTTACACAATGACGGGTCATCAAAACATACAAAACAGGGTAGAATGGAAAACCAAACAAAATTTATGAAAGCTTCAAATGTATACATGTATACACTCACGAAACCGACAAAAAACTACATAAAAACCCATTTTTTATGCTCAAGAACACTCAATGTAATGCAAAATCCCAACAAAAAATAAAAAAATGAACCAAATAATCGGTGAAAGACTCAAAAACTTACTTATTTTGGACGTATCTATGTTCTTCCCCATCAAAACCACTTTTGATGTTCTCCTCATTGACGATTTTTTCTTCATAGTGATGATGGAAATCAAATGAAGAGAGACGCTCCGACGGAATGAGGAACCGACTATGTCTCTGAAGTGAATATGATTTTCTCCAGATTTTTAGCTTCGTGTAGTGATGGAGTTCAAATGTATACGCTTTCCGTTTCCTATATTCGCGGCAGCAGAATAGCTAAATCCAAAAGCAAGATCGTGTGGGGTTAGCAGCTTAATACGTGGCTGAGGGTATTTTGGTCTTCTAATAGATCCTAATCACGGTTTATATTAGCTAAGTATTTTGAGGGGGCTGATGGTATTGGGGTATGTTAGGGAGGGTCTTTTAGTATAAAACCCAAATTTAAATGCTTAACATCCTCAAAAAGGTGTGTGGTCCCTAACGATCTAACTCTTTCTTTGGTTATAGTCATCCCTAGATAAAACTAAGTAGAAGAATTGATTTTTTTTCCGAAGCAACGAGGTGTTATAGTTCTCAAAGTCCAACTAATTTCTGCTCCCACTTGAGACCCATCTCATGAAATTATATAACATTCGGGCTACTAATAATCCTAACTGGTGGCTGAATGAGAATTCGGTTGATTTCATATTAGGAATATTTGAGTTTACAGTTCAATTTTTACTGGAATGCCAACTTCTCTTGATTTAATTAAGGACATGTTTTAGAGACGTATTGCGTGATGCATATTATATGCATATTTAATTAGAGATGCTAATTAGCATCTCTAATGCTATTAGCGGAGAGGGCACATTATTTTTGTATATAAAATGACCACAATTTCACAATTTCACCTAATCTTGTTATGCATTGTCTGCCAGAAACCAGATAATGCTTATAAAAAGCATCCAAGGAACAGATTTCAAGGTGAATGAATTAAAATTCAATGGGAGAAAGTTGAAAGTTATTATTTAATTTGCGCTCCTCACCCATAAAATAAGCAGATTTTGCTAGAGGACTTTTCATTTTTCTTAGGCGGCAATGTTGAATTAATAATAATCAAATCATTTATTATTTGATATGTAAGAATGGGTCAGCTTGCTTTACATCTTGTTTTACATCTATATTTACATTTTATTTCTAAAATACTTATGGTAGTTGAATATTTTGAGAAATCAACCGTTTGATGAGATACATTTCTTATTGTTAATTCATTTTTTAACACCAGTCAGTAATTGGCTGACACGTGTTAAATAAATACAATTTGAATTTTTGTTAATTCATTTTTAACACCAGCCATTAATTGGCTGACACGTGTTAAAGATACAAAATTTGAATCTAAATATTAAATGATAAGGTGTTATACTTCAAAATACAAAGAGATTAGATTCGTATCTCTATAAATTCTTAAGGAAGTGTCAAGTGTCAAAAGAAGAAATGATTCAAATCATAAAGGACTCTTAAGATAAACCTTAAGAGAATTTCAATTCGAAGGAGATTCTGCAGTTGGAGGAGAGAAGTTTTGCAAATAATGAAGTCTAGTTCAAAGAGGATTCTGAGGATCATTCTTATAAAAAGAGAGCCCGTAATCAGAAAAGATTATCTCAAACATACACAACAGCTTCAAAGCTTCTTTCTTCTTCAGAGACAGGTATATTTGGGAGCTCTACTGCCGCTGACCATCAAGGTTCCGCAGTAGGGTCATTATCAATCACAGTTCGAGGTTCGAAGGTTGGCAAGACAGAAGATTCAAGGATTCAGGAAGAGAAAGCTAGAACGAGAATTCGAGGCGGCTCAAGACGGTCATAGACTTTAGGGAAGTGCTCGAAGGAAGTTTTACAAGAGAAAGCTCGGGTTCGTCGAGAATTCTAGAAAGGCGGACCTTCTCACTAGTTTCATCCTCGAGATTTATCTCAAGGGGTTTGAAATCTATTCCACTGCCTCGAGGTTTTATTATTATTAAACTCATTGTTAGTTTCAAAGGGGTCGAGATTAACTCGAACCGTACTGGCAATATTTTTTACTGATTATCTTTATATAGTAATTGTTTTCATTGCATTTTAAATTTATCGCTTATTTATTTATTGTTAGGATTAATCAACTTGACCTGTCTCCCTAAAAAGTCCTCTTCATTGAGGCATTCGAACCCCATCATCTGGTTTTCATAAATTCAAAGGACTCGAACTATCTTACAGTGGTTCGAACTCCTAAAAATTTTAAATTGAATCAACACTTATATATGTCATTTATGCCAAAAATCATAATAATCCAACATTCAGATTTTAAGAAATCTCACAATAAAAAACTGTGATGTTTTTAATTATAATAATTTTTCAAGGTGACAATTTCATAAACCAACCGTTGGATCACCGTGATTTTTGGCATAAATGACATGCACGAAAAATGAATCTTATCCAATTAACGGTCAGTTTCTCAAAACACTCTATACACATTGATATTCTAAAAATAAAGTGTACATATAAATATAAAACAAGATGTAAGGGAAACCTGCCCAATGTAGAATCGTTCACATTTTGATCCACAGTTGACTAAATTAACATCCTTCATCAGGGCCGGCTCCCTAAAAGTTGAGACCTAAGGCAGAAGTTTTAAATAAGGTCTTTTTATATTAATATATTAATATAATTTTATAATTTTATGACACATATAACTTTAAATTTTTTTAACAAAACTAGCATCATATTCACCAAATTTTTTAAAATAGAGAAACACTACCAAATGCCACCTAATTAAGTTTGTGATCTATAAGATTGGGGCCTTAATTTTATATTTGGCATTAAGTATTTAAGTGGATCATACCTTTAATGATGCCTTATGCCCTTAACTATTAAAGTGAGTTAGGGGCTTGAGGCCACATGAGGCCTAAGGCAATTGCCTTACTGCCTTATGATTGAGCCACCCCTATCCTTCATACTAGCTTCCATGAATACATAAATAAAGGGAGATCCTAATATTACAAAGAGTGTATGATATAAAGTTACGTCACTACTACAAAAAATCCCTACGAAAACGGTTTTAAACCGTTTTCATAACCTTTTGAACACGGTTTTGGAACCGTCCTTAAGGTGTGTGTTTTCATAAGGTAGTACCCCTTCGAAGACGGTTTCGAATTGTTTTCATTTCTATGCATACGAACACGGTTTTGAACCGTGTTCAAATATGTCACATACAAATACGGTTTCCGACTGTTTTAAAAGATTGTTCATACAAAAACGATTTTAAACCGTTGTCGAACACTATACATCAGAAAACGGTTTAAAACCGTGTTTATAAAATCAAAATATGTTACAAACCGTTTACAAATCATCATATATGAAAACAGTTTGTAATCGTTATCGAATAATGCACATATGAGTACGGTTTCTGACCATCTTTAAAAAATCACCCCCCTTTTGTGGCATGCATTTAATTGCTTTTCATTTTCCTTTAATACATTCCACACCAAATATAATTAGAACCTCAACGAGAATTACAACTATATCAAAATATATATTTTTATTTCAAATTTGCAGTACTGGCACTTCAAAACTAAGACCAGCAGCCCAAAGAGTTCCAACTAGGATTTTCATTTAATTACCACCAATTCAAACAAACATATATGTAAACCAAAAATACGTGTTCAAGTACAAAATTGTTCAAAACTTAATGAAAACCTATGGTCCAATTACATCCAAAATAGCTCCATATTATCTTTAATTATCTTCAATTGTCATGGTGGATAACTCCATTCCATAGTCACGATCAAGTGTCGTAAGGCCCCCCACCTTAGATAACTCCATTCATGTCCAATATAAGCACTATAAATTAATACTTTGAAATAAATTTTGGACCACAAACTATAAGCCTAATGAGATAAATTTACATGAGCTTCTCTTTTCATTGTTTTAGATTCTTAACCTTTTTTCAGATTTCAAAAAGTACAAAAGCTTACATGTGAACAAAGGAAAAGCTCTAGTGGTTGTTGAACTGTGGCCATTAGCAATGCCATTACAACATTATAAAGGGAGATCAAATCCACCTAAAAATTTGAAATAAAAGATAAATTAAGAGTTTATACCATAAAAAACAAAATAAAAAAGTTAGCTTAACAGATATATAATGATCAGTTAAACATGTAACCTAATGAAGTCTTAAACACATAAATCACCATTAATATCAACAAAGTATTTGATTAATGATGAAGAAACTTACAACATGGTCACGCTCGTCATATGAGCCAACTTTGTCAAATTTGCTGGCAGACATATCACATATCCATACTTCAAAGGATCCAGATCCTTTGCCAACTGCCAAGAGCATTTTGTGCAAGGATTGTACAGGCACAATTACAGAAAGTGCAGAGATCGGGACAGAATCAACAGTTATAGCCTACTTAGAAGACAGCAAGGATTTAATTAAGTACCTTACATAATTAATTTATATAAACCAAGAGGCAGACACTTAAAAAGTAGTAGCATCTAACCTCTTTCAACAAGGAAAAGGGAGCATGATTAGTTTCTGACGACTTCATCAATTCCTCACTATAGCCCTGCCAGATCTTCACACTAAAAAAGGAAGAGGAGAAACAAATTAAGGGTAAGCATGGAAGTTGGTTTTGGACTTTTAAGAGGTTCAAAAAATTTCTTTTTTGGCCATAAGGCCAAAGAAATTTTTGTGTCAGTAATTCAAACATCAGAAAGAAAATAGAGTATATTCCAAAATCAAATTACTTTGATCCAATATCCATTGACCAATAATGGCATACCTAACTCACCTCCCGTCAGAACTCCCTGTAACTAATAAAGTAGCATAGCAGTTCACAAATTTTTCAGAGCGAAATTTTTCCAGACTTTTCTCCAACCGCAGGTAGAGAACAGCACTTGGATGAATTATTTGGAGTAATTGGTATATTCCCAAATGATGACAGCACCAGTGACCAGGCAACAATGAGTGAGGATAGCATTGCACTGTGAGAAGCATATTGATCTACAGATATCAGTGGGAGATGCAGTTTTCTGGTATCATCTTGAGAGGTTTTGCTTTAGATTTAGGCACGGAAACAATTTGATGTGCATTTTCTTTCAGCTTGTTAGAATTGATCTCAACAACCTAAAGAATAAGTAGCAATAATAAGAGACAAAGATCCCAATTGAACTTCATATATGTGAAAACGTAGGACCAATAGATGGTCCATAGCAAAGAAAACAAATGAATTACCAACTTACAAATCATATAACAATATGCTAATATAATAAAATAAACATATGGATTAAATTGACAATAAAAGTCATACCTTAGGAAACTCCTGGCCCTTCAATTCAATCTTGACAATTTTAACCTACCATGATTTTTGTTCACTCATCCATAACAGTGCCAATCTTACCAAGCTAGCATCTAACTTGATAGAGCCAACATCCCCAGTGATGCAGAGCAAGTAAAGCCAATCACAAATCAGCTGGCAACAGAACTTTGATGAATGAATCAGAATATTTCCTAAAAAAAAAAATAATAGTCCTTGATCTTTTTATCCTTTTGAGTATCATGGCATGTGTCCTAATATTTATACTACTAGTCTTAAAACTACAATATTTTCTTGTGCTAAACAAAACAAACATATCATGCTATGCGCTTAGTGTGTTTGACTTGTGTTAAGCAAGTATGCGATGTCAGAAAAATTAATTTTAAAATTCTGGATACCCTAGGGTGCGCCCAACATCTGTCGACGCATCTTAAGGGAGTGTCATGTCAGACACTCCCTTAAGGGAGTTATGCCAAAATATATAAATACACGTACATGTACATATGATAATACACTGCTTTATCTATTAAAAAAAAACACCAAATAGGAGAATGAAGGCCATACCCTAAATTTTGATATTAAACCCAATAGAACTAAGCCTTCTTCTCACTTCCATATATCCATTAAAGTACAAGGGACAACCAATAGCAACACCGCATAATTCAAACCCTTAGCAATCCATAATTTTGTAATACTTGGGGGAAGTGCTTCCCTCTTCCATGAATTATATATAATACAGATTTTCGTTAAAGAATCTTTATGATGGAAGTTCTATTTGTTTCTATATGCTGGATGTTTTATAGGATTATATATATAAACAGAGGACAATTATTGAAAGTTGCCATAAAAGCCTCGCATATAAATACCTTACTGAAGTTTTACCGGACCAAGTAGCTTTCAAATTTGTTAATACAAAAAAATAAATAAATAAATAAATAAATTTAAAGAGTAGAAAATAGTACCATACTTCTATATAAAAGCATGAAAAAAATATTAGACAATTTGGGAACTTAGGAGTTCAGAAGCACTAAGCACCAACAATCCATTGAATCCTTGCCCAGCAAAAATCTTGAGTGAAGTTAGTGCAAACTTTTCAGCAACAAGTGTACAGCATCAGCAGTCTTGTATGAGTAAAATAGCACAATCAACAAACTAATTTGGAGTAATAATAATAGTGGCTGAAATAAAGTATGAAGAAGTGGGTATTTGTATGTGTATGAATATATACATACACTTTTATATCTAGATTTAGTAATTCTAATATAAATATAAAGAAGTTTTTCAATCAGAATTTGGTACTATACATGCATTGATTGGCATGCATTATCTGTTTTTAAAGGCATGATGCTAGTCACGGAGATCTTGCACCTTGTGCCTTAGAGCGAAACATCTGTCGGTCCAGTGACCTGGACTGCTCATGTGGTAGTCACAACGTGCATTAGGGTCGTATCCTTTAGGTAAGGAATCGGCTAGCTGTCTTGGTTGAAGGAACAAAGAACTCTAGAAATTTTCACTCTTCAAGAACGATAGAAATATAAGCATTAAATCATAATCCAAATGCATACTACAGCCAAAACTAGAAAAGAAATCCATTAGAATCCTATTAATCAATTTACTAATTTTGATAGCACTCACAAACAGAATTTTGCAGAACATAGATTGAAAGAAAAAAAAAAAGAACATAGTTAAAATCCATACTGACATCAAAATTCGATTTAATCCTACAACAATCAAAGCACCAGAGCGAGAGTGTGTATGCAACACTCAACACCCAAACAACAGAGCACTCTTTCTAGCTCCATATCTTCTTCTACTTCTTCTTCTTTATTCTCTCCCTCCCCATTGCTCTCTCTAGTTTGTTTCTGCTAATTTTTTCTTTATTCTTTGATGAAGACGATTTCAGACTCTAAGAAAAACACAACAAAAAATTCAAGATTAAACAACAACCAACCTATATTGTCCATAAGCATTCATCCCAAACTCACCAAAAAAAAAAAAACCATTAATTTTGAGAACTCACACCAAATATGTGTATAATAGCCATTT
>JAESVK010062372.1:0-12880 GCA_017140935.1 Hamamelis virginiana
GTCATGAATATAAGTATAATTGCGAATAGGAATTATATATAATTATTGCTTCGTGGATTTTGATCAATTTTTCATTCATTGAAATTCTTTCGAAGTTTAATGGTTTGAATTAACAGCTGGCCCATAGTTTTGGAGTGAGAGTTGCAATTAATTTTGTCATTTAGTATTATAAGTTGTGTTCATGTTTTACAAATTATTTGAGATTCAAGATGCTTTGATGAAGTATCTGTTCATGCTTTGTGAAAAACAGTGGTGATTACAGACCTTTGTTGAAATTATCATTATTTTTCAATTTTCTCTTATATACTCCTCATGTGCTGATTTATATTTCAAAATTGAAATTTTGTGATTTACTTATGATCAATTGATCATAAATGAATAGCTTTTGTGGTAGAATTTGCACAAGGCATTTGGGAAATTGGAAGCATATAAAATAAAAATATACGTTTAAAAATAGTACGTAAAAGCCTGCCATATTTTACATGCCAATTTTTTTGTGGGCCAGGGCACAATACATCTTTGAATAGTGCATGAGTATCTTTTTAAATGTGGTTGGCTGGCTTGGTTCTTTTACTATATGCAGAAATCGTATTCTATCAAGCAGTGTTTTAAGTGATCTAATTTTAGTCACTTTGATTGTATGGCATATGCATCGTTTAAATGCATATTAGTATTATAGCTTTATTTTTTTTTTAATATGAATGGGAATGTAGGTAGTGCTAGAGTTTGATTGGGTATTTGGAAAAAAAAAAAAAAAAAAAAAATTCCAATGGCATTATTGGATTGGATTGGATATAAAAAAAAGTCGTATTAGTATTTGAATTTTTTCTATATAATTAATTTTATAGACGTTAAATATTAATTTTGTGACCATTGGAGTTTGGTTACATTTCAATGGCATTATTTGGAAATTTTGTTGTTACTTCTAGCTAAGTGTATTATTATAAAGGTAATGCACAAAATCATTGTAAAATTTTTTAAAAAAAAAAATAGCTAGATGAGTAGTGACGCGTAACTGTGAGTTTCATCTAATGAAAGCAGTTGATTCAATGAACCTTATTACCATTGGTTAATTTATTTTACCAATTTTCTTCATTTCACGTGTAATGTTCCTTAGTAGTCTTGGACTCTTGATGTTTTATTTTTTTTATTTTTTATTTTTTGTATTTTTTGTGTAATTTCCATGTGGTTGACACAAGGCCGGGTTAGTTGAGCTTTGGTCTTGCCAAGTTTTGCCAGACTACGTAGTGGTTTGGTTAGCAAATAATGATAGCTCTAATAATTTTTATTGGCTTCGGTAACTAAGCCATACTTGATAGGATAATTATTTATGTGTTTTGGTTGTTTACGCAAGGTATTTTAGTTGGCTATGTGGCACATTCATGGCAGTCTTATAATATTTTTATTTTTGTCTAAACAATGAATTTGATGAGTTATGTTCATATAATTGAATATAATTGATTTTGAAAATGGTGTGAACATTATCAATAGCGTAATTCCAACACTGTATTAATAAAATACGGTTTCTACAAGAAAATATACTAGATTTAAATTCATATGACAATATTCTATATTCAAATTATGAAAATATGCTAGATTCAAAATCAATACTTTTCAATTTTTAGTTTGTAAATATACCAATTGAAATTTCGAGGATACTATTTCTTGGTAGAAAAACTGAAATTTACTTACCCAACCATTAAATAGTGTTCAGTTGACAGTAATATGCAATATTAAACAACAACAATGAACACAAGATTTTACGAGGAAAACCTTAATAAGTAAAAAACCTCGAGAGCAGCAGAAATCACAATGAATGTACAAACCAAGTACAAGTAAGGTGATACTACCCAACAACGACGCTTGGGTCCACAAGACCAGTAGAATCCCTTCCTGAACGATTGTCCAATGAGTCCACGCAGCCTTCACAGCATTTCCACCGATTGAATCCACAATTCTAGCTCCGCACACCAATATCCATGGTGCCAACAGAAATCCACCGTTCAACGGAACTCCACCGTTCACTAAACTAGGTAGTTAAAGTTGAGATAGCTAAGCTATAAGGAACTATTCATCATATCATGATAGGAAGTCTAGGAGACTAAGTATGCATAGTTAAGCAAAAGTGAAGCCAAAGGAATTGAGAAAACAATATTCTCTTGGGAGCTTATCAAAGGGACTTCACTACTCAAAATACTAAGGAAATGGCTTTATATAGAGGCAAAGCAAAACCCTAGGGTTTCAAACGGTCAAAGGAGTTGAAACCACGAATTTCACTTAAATTATGTCAAAAAATCCGAGCTGGATCAATCCTACAAAATAGCTTGGATCGATCCAACCTCCTCTGCCTCTTGGATCGATCCGGGCACGGAAGCTGAATCGATCCAATATTGCAGTTCACAAATAGGATCAATCCTGCTTAAAATGTTGGATCGATCCAAAATGTGCAAAAGGCCAAAATTAAATGATTTTCAAGTGAAAAGGACCTATGAGCGATAAAAGATCACTCCTATGTGTTTGGGGCAGTATAAATCACCTATAGTCAAATGAATAACCTAGGTTCTAAGTCAAACTAACCTTCCTAGGACTTAAACCAACACACGAAGCAATACGAGCTTGAACAAGATGATATTATCGAATTGATGCGCTTCTCTCATGTTTGATGTAGTAGCTTAAGCTTTTAGGAATTACTGGCTTAAGACCAATGACATGCACATGCTTTTGACATCCGAATTAGCCAACATATACAAATGGTATACCTAACAAATATGAATTTTGGCTGCTCAATAAGGCTTGACAGTCCAAATTGTATACCACCGTCCACCCAATATTTAGAGTTCAGAGAATGGTCTAGACATAAAAAGTTTGGTTTAATATCAATAATTGATAGCGTAGAAGCGTAAGACTCATGTTACCCTAGGCCTATCTGTGTTAACTTTTCCTAAAATCACTTTTGGAGTTCAAATTTCCACTTGATTTAAGTGATAGAGTGATAATCACTTTTAGACGATTTGAGAGTAGCAAAATTTAAATACTAGAAGTGATCGTGACAGAAGCTAAGGGGCCTCAACTTTACAACAGTTACTTCTAGCATCAAAATTTTAATATGTAAAGACATGATTTAAACATAACTCTAAAAAGATATGTGAAGAGATAGTTTTTCAGAAGTGATTTTAGAAAAAGCTAATGCAAATAGGGCCTATAAATGGTGGCGAAAGGAAACGAAGATGAGGTTCCAAACTAATAATTCTACATTAGTTTGAAGTGAGTGTGTATTTGCTTTTCAAACCCAAAGAGTGAAACATAACTACACTGAAAGAAGAGAAGAAAAAAGCTTACCCATTTTTTTTTATTTAAAAAAAAAGGTAAGTTGAGGAAAAGAGAATTATCATCATTATTATTATTATTATTTTGGAAAAAAAAGGCGTGATTTTGCAGGACATATCCCCCAACCTTGGGTTTTTAAAAATGTGCAACATGAGTCCAACCCCAAACTTAATGCCCATGGTCGTTTGTGGTTAGCCTCACATTTGAGGCATCCTACCCAAATCCTTTTAAACTTTGATTCTATCATAAATGTAGATACTGTTTTTTTTTTTTTTTTTGTAAAGATAAAAATACACATAAAAAAGATAGAATATATACCATCTTCATTACTTAAAAAGGTGCAATGCCTCCTCTTATATCTCAAATTGTTCTTTTTCTTATATCCTTATTATTAGCCTTATGGCTTCAATCCATATTTGTTTATTAATTTTGATGATAACAAACATTGTATTATGTTTATGCATGTACTTCATTGAACATCTTGATATATGTCAATCCTCTTTAATGGTCTTTTGGCTAACTCTTTGAATAGATAAATTGGCTATCTATGTTCAACAGTTGTTTATCCTATGATTCTTATGTATATTGTCAACATTTTTCATACTTGTAAGAATCAGGATTTAAGCCTTCAATGAAGAAGATTCAACATTGCTTGAAGCATCCTTGAAGCTCATGCACTCTAAGTGTACCTTATGTGAATATGAATAGTCATATATTCACTAAGGACCATGAAGAGAACCATTCAAAGATAAAATCTTGCTCAAGCCATTCTCAAGCCAATCATAAGCCTTGCACAAGATTTGAAGATTTTGTTTTTATCTTGTGTGAGTAATTAGGACTTAAATATGTTTAATTAGGATTAAACTATATTGGCTTAAAAGACCTTGACCTCTTAGACCTTGTTTTAACTTGGGAAAATCATTATGATTGGTCAGAAATGTTTTAAAGCTTAGTGGGCTATTTTGAAATCAAATAGTAGCCAAAAGTTCATGAAAAATGCATTATGGCCTAGCCTAGTCAACTAAGCCACCATGATAGTCGACTAAGACAATTGGCAGTAAGTATGTTTTATGAAATCCTTAGCTAGTCGACTAACCCCTTGGTACTAGTCGACTAATCATGCCCAGAATTTCAAATGCTTTGATTTTCACTCCTCTAGTCAAATAACTGTTTGGGTTATATACTAAAAGCCATTCTTTTATGTATTGGACCTTGATATTTATTTATTAATAAATTCTGGTATTTCCATTTTAATGAGAATCTGTATGAGCTAATGTTTGAGTTATATTATATATCTAATGTTATGCATATGTGTCTTTTATTCTACATAGTAGATGATTTGGTGTGTAGAGTTCGGCTTACACACAGAAGATCAGATCATCAGTTCTTGTATAATATAAGCTTATTGTTCACAGTCTGAGATGGAGTTGGACACACCATCGGTAAGATTGTAGCACAAGATTTCAGTAGGTCTGTCTTGACTATGGGGAACGGTTTAGTTCCGACTTCTTGAGCTAGTACACTTGTGTGTATTGAACGGGACTGTCTTGGGGTAATTGTTTTATACTGATATATTAAACAATTAATACCTCATGGTTATTATGAATGCTTATGCTCTTAATCCCTAAATATTTAATATGCACATACACTTAGTATTTGTTATCTTGATTCATATAGAGTGAGATCTTTTATGGGTCAATAAACTCGGTGAGTTGGGTAACGACATTAAGCGTATGGTGTATATTAATTATTAATGGAATCCATGTCCTGTAATATGGATTGATGATACCCCCTTGAGGATGCTTATAAGTTTTGATTATGTCAAACCCTACAGGTGGATTTTGTATCCGACATATTAAATAAGTTAAGTGGAAAGTCTCAAGGAGATTAACAAACATTGATCAAATAAAATGGTCAGTAATTTAACTTAATCAACGGGTATCTGTAATCTTAACGTGGAGAGATTAATAAGTATTTAATAATAAAGAGCTCGAAATAGAATTTCGAATAAGCAAGGGAGTGCAATTATAATTCTTTGGTGGCATGAATTATAATTAATATTTATATTGGGAGCCTGAAACTTATTTGCTTTTAGGTCCCTACCATAGCCTATATATATGCCATATTGGGCAGCCTCTAGGTCAGATGAAATATTATTTCTAAACCCTAGAGGCAATCGCCTAATAAGTAGAGCACAAAGAGAGCCACTCTCTCTTCACATTTTGGCATAGGAGGAATACGGTAGAAGGCTTGAAGAGCTCGAGTAGATTTCTACAGTTCGTGATTCATTGAGATCAATCCAGACAGATCTCAAAGGTACGGATTCATCTCTTCATGTAATAAAAGATTCGGATATAATTTTTTATGGCATGATCTATAAGCACTATCACGAGTCATGGGATTTCCGTTCCCAACACTAACTTATTGACCCAGTCGACTAATCGACTCTGGATTCTTTTTCATAGTGTATTTAAAATACTCTAGTCGACTAACTTATTCGTCCCAGTCAACTAAGTATGCTCTGTAACAAATAACGGCTAGTTTTTGCAAATCAAAACGACTATATTTTGTCCCCAATAGCCATATTTGCTTGAGAGCCTATAAATACCATTTGATTGAGTCTTGGGTGACAAGAGAATCATATTGAAACACACTCACACTCAAATCAACTTATTTTCATTATATTTGTGTGATTCGCCACAAAAGAATCATTCTCTCTTAAGCCAATACTAGTTTACATCTTTGAGAGATATTAGTGAGAACTCTTATTTGTACTCATCTACTCTTGAAAGAGTTATTCTGTTTGTAGTCAGAAATCATCTTGTATCACTTGTGAGATTTAAGGGTTTGTGAAATCCTTGTGGGTTAGAATTTACCACATTTGAAAGTAGATTGTGGGTGAGTGTCTTCCACCTTTGAAAGTAGACCAACTATATTGTAAATGTTTCTCCACCTTGAAGGAGTGATCCATAGTGGATTGTGGAATCCTCAAGACGGAGATCTTGAGGCGTGGATGTAAACGGAGATCGAACCACGTTAAAATCCTTGTGTTTGAATCTCTCTAACTCTATGTCTTGCTTTACATTTTATACTTGTTAAAATTGTTATATTGTGATTCATACTCATCTTCTTTCATTTCCAATTAAATTATTAATTTTTTTATCTTCCGCTAAATTTAATTGGACTAATTTTTATTTAATAATTAATTTTTAAAGTTTGCTATACTCTATTCAACCCCCCTTCTAGTGTATATTTTGGGCCAACACTTATCATACCCGAGTTCCTCCTTGGGTAACAACTCGCTCAATAATGGTCGTATCTCCACCATCTCTAATCCCTATCTGAGTTCATCCATTCCAAGTCACAGTTTTAGACAAAACCTAATCATCCATTGGGTGAATCTCTTCAACCCCTATCTGGCCATATCTCCCCACCTCAAGATGCCACAACTGTAAATTGTAGTGAACAAAGAAGAGCTCACTCATATGATTGATGCCATTTGTGAGCAGCTTCGCCGAACTTCTCTTCAGCCATGAACTTATGCCATTGTCGCACATGGCTTAGAATTCTAATAGCCAGTCTTTACTTAAATAGTGTCCACCATATTGTGACTGCCATTGAGCTGTAGTCAAATTTAGAGCAAATAAAATAGAAAATCTCGATTAAAGGCCGACTTTCATGACTATTGTTATTATCATCATCATCATCATCATCATCATCATCATTATGATTATTATTATTATTATTATTATCATTATTGACAGCATAGAGTATCTAGGCCTAATCTTGTTGAGATTAACATGCATTTGGCCTCATATACATTAAAGGACAAATTTTCAATTTCTAGGAATGGATAGTAAAATTGTAGCGATCTAGAAATGCTTCCAATATGTCAATTCCCTAATTGAATAGTATCAACTTTTGAATGATTTTGTAGTACGTTGGGAACCGTTGGAGATTTTTTTTGTAATTTAGTAATCTTGTTTTATATGTTTTCAATTGAATTTTGTACTATTAATACCTAGAATAGAAAACAGCATATTAATAAACATCCAAAAATGTATTTATTTTTATCTTTTTTTATAGTTAAAGTTTATATAATTAGGCTACATAATTACATATAGTTAAAACGGTTAATAACTATATTTAAAACTTCCCTTACAATTCGAATTGTCAGTGTTTCCTTATTTTTGCTTCACTAAATGACCGTCTTGTTTGATAATAGAAACCTAAAATATTGTAAGTCATGAAGTAGAATAGTGAAGTTATAATTTAAGGCTGATGAGGTCTCAAAGTAATGTCTAGTGAAATAAACCTCTCATAAAGTATTCCAGCTCAAATACGAGATTTCTCTACAACATGACTTACTTTACAATTTGTGAATGCGTTATACTCAAGCCACATCTATACAATAAGTCAGTTCGCCTTCATGGCATCACTTTACTCCATTACTTCACAATCATTATTACAAAGGATCTACCTTGTACGTGTCTTGTTATTGTAGCCAAACAACGAAATGTAAAATAAATAAATAAAAATGATTATTATTAACATAATTTGAAAGATAAAAATATGTTTGAGTAAGTTGGTTATGATTTACAAATGAGATTAGTATGCAGAGCTAATTCCTTTCCTAAAAGAGGCCCGCACTTCATGTTCCCATAAATATAAAGCTCGTAAATTTTGTTTTCTTATTCTATGTATGCAACAACTAAAATTTGGATACATGTAAATTTTACCACAAAATACATGTATGTTTTTAGTACACAAGAAAAAAAAGGAAGACAACTCTTTGTAAATGAATAAAATGAGAGACAATAAAAGTATGGATTCAGTAGATAAATAGAATTCTGGTAAATTAAACCCACCCTTTTGACGTTGATTTTTTTAGCATACATGATAATTACACAAATGAGAGCATAAGACAACTATATATATATAGTGACTGTAGACACCGAAAATTCAGTGAAATGCCAATCACCGTTCGATTAGTTAATGATCAAAAATCTGATTTTGAATGATTAACAATTCAAGTTCAAGACTGTATCGAGTGGATCCCACAAATAAGGTTAACTCATCAAAGTTAATGTGGGTCCATGATAAGTGACACATGTCAACACATGGGAGGCCACTTCATCACATATAAAGTTGAGTCTTCCACTTATCTTTAAATTAAATTAATTAGAAAAATAGTTAAAATAACTATTTTCTAATTGGTCAAGATCCCTTGAAGATAATCATCAATTCCTCTATAAATAAGAAGCCCCTCATTCAAGAAGGGGGGGGGGGGTTTTTTTAAGAGTACTGAAGTGCTGCCAAACTATAAACATATAACAATAGAAACGAAGTTCTGCCAAACTTCAGACCTTCAAGCATTCATCAATATTTTGAAAGATTCAACAAGCACAAGACACAAGTGCCGAATCTTCTACTCGAAACCCGATTCAAGAACAAGCAATCGTTTTCCTTGAATCAAATAAAGCCAAGAAATCTTGTTCGATTCAAGATCAAGCTCATCGCTCATGAATCAAATCAAGCCAAAGCCAGATTCAAAATCAAGCCAAAAAATTACAATGATCTAATGTTCGATTTTCGAAAAATGTCAGAATGAAAAACTGTGACTTTTTTGTTCTTCAAAATGTCACCATTTTTTCATAGTTGATTTTTAAAAATCGATCGTTGGATAACCATGATTTTTGCAGATATGACATTCATAAGAGGGGAATTAGTCTAACAGTCAGTTTTTCAAAATAAGTTCTGCAGTGGTCCAAACAGAAATTACATGATGTAACTCTGCATCAGATACATTTTATATTAGCATCTCCGTTGATCTATACAGTTTGACATTATTTGGTTTGTGGTTAGTGGCCTGAAGGATGTAAGATGGTGTATTTGAACTCATATCAGATATATGTTTATTAAGAGGGAAGAGTAAGTGCTTATTAAAAGGGAAGAGCCTGTTTTATTTTGAATAAAAATTGTACATGAATAGTCGTGACTATTCATGAATAGTCGTGACTATTCATGAACAGCCGTGACTGTTCTTTAGGGTCGCATCTATTATTTGTGTCCTTACATAGAGTTGTGTCTATTCATGGTGTCTATACATAGAGTTGTGTCTATTCATGGTGTCTGTCTGTAGAGGCACCTTTGAGTCTATAAATAGGACACGGTCTAACCCATTTCATTAATTCATTTAATAACATTTCTGTATATTGTCATTGAGAGAGAGATAACATTTCTGGTTCGTCGAGTCTGCATATTGTAGTGTTTCCTCTAAAGACGTGATCATTGTATCATGGGAGGCAGACGTCCATCAAACTCTAAGCACCAAGTGGAGGGGCGAAATCTGTCTTAAGATTCTTGGAAAATATTGATTGGACTATTTAGAATTTGATAATATTAAGTCTAAATAAATAATATAAACAAATAATATTAGCAACACATAATGCACTAAACGTGAGTGTATATATACATATGCCAAATTATATCTCAAGTAGGAATCTACTTCTTAAAATTATCATAAAAAGATAATGAAGAGAAATACTTGAATAAGAATTCTATACAAAATAGAATTTAATTCAAGTAGCTAATCACATATCAATTAAATAACAAGATATATTAAAGATGGAGATTCTCACTTACTTGTTGTTCAGATATCAGAAATAGAAATGCAGAAACTCCATAGCGTTATTGTTGGAAAATTTGAACTTGGAATTTGGATTATCTAGAATTCGATAATATTGTGTTAAACAACAAAACAATCTAATTAAAATAATAAAAACAGAATTTATATTAATTCTGTAATTTACAAAATTATATACCTAAAAGATGAAGAAGACTAATCACAGAATACATATATATACACAATAATTGCACTTAAATAAATGACTTACAAGTCGTCCAGAAATTGAAGTAAACTTGCAGCAGAAATTGATTGATGCAAAAATTGATCAAGGCAAGTGTTGGACACTTTGTCCTTAAGACAGATTTCGCCCCTCCACTTGGTGCTTAGAGTTTGATGGACGTCTGCCTCTCAGGATACAATGATCACGTCTGACAGAGGAAGCACTACAATCTGTAAACTCGGCGAACCAGAAATGTTATCTCTCTCTCAATGACAGTATGCAAAATGCTATGGAATGAATGAATTAAATGGCCTAAACCATGTCCTATTTAGAAACTCACTGGTGCCTTTTCGTGAAGTGCAGAAAGGCACCAGTCACAACTCTTTGCAGAAAAGGTGCAACCCGAACAGACATAACCCTCTAGAAAAAGGTGCAACCCTTCAGCAAAATCCGAAGAGACATAACCCTCTTGCAGAGGTGCAAGTCTTCAGAAATCTGGACAGACATGACTCTTCACATATGGTAATCAGACTTGTAATGTTTACTTATTGAGAAGTAAAGATAAAGTATTATATATGTTTATACAATTTTAAACAAAGTTGAGAATCTACTTAGCAAAAGATTGAGATCTAAGATATGATAGTGGAGACGAATATGAGTTTGATCCATTTGGCAAGTTCTGTGCCAACCATGAAATCATATATCAAATTATTATGCATTGTTCATCTCAGCAAAATAGAGTTGCTGAACGGAAAAATATAACTTTAATGTTATGTTGATAAGTTCTAGATTATCTGAGAACTTGTGGGGGAAATCTTTGTTTTCAACAAATAATATTCTCAACAAAACACCCCAAAAGAGTACAAACGTGATACCTTATGAATTATTGAAAGGTCGAAAGTATTTCTATAAATTTTTTAAAGTGTGGGGGTGTTCGGCTAAGGTAGCTGTTCCTACTCCTAAAAAGGTCAAGATAGGACCAAAGACTATTGATTGTATATTCATAGGCTATGCTCAAAATAATAGTGCATATCGATTTCTTGTTTATAAATCTGACATTCCTGATATTCATGCAAATACTATTATTGAATCTAGGAATGCTTCATTTTTTGAACATGTGTTTCCACATAAAGCTTCACGTGAAATAAGTTCTTCTTCGCAAGAGACTAGTTCTCTTAAAAGAACATATGAGACTGCGACTAGTGATAATAAAGATCAAATTGAGGAGGAACCTAGACGCAGTAAGAGGGAAAAGATATCAAAATCTTTTGGTCATGATTTTCTGACTTATTTGCCAGAAAATGATCCTCAAAGCTTTAATGAAGCTATGTCCACTCCTGAAGCACCTCTTTGGAAAGAGGCTATTAATAGTGAAATTGAATCTATCATGCAAAATCATACTTGAGATCTGGTAGATCTTCCTTCTGGGAATAAACCACTTGGATGCAAGTGGATATTCAAAAAGAAAATGAAAGTTGATTGATCAATGTCAAGTATAAGGCTAGGCTGGGAGCTAAAGGCTTTATACAAGAAAAGGGTGTGGATTGTTTATGGACTGAAACAAGCTCCAAAGCTATGATATGAAAATTTTTGACAAAATGAAGTGGTCAAATTGGTTCATAATTTATAAGTGTGACAAGTGTGCTTCTATGTTGGGTGACATGTTTATTATTGGTAGTAATAATGATGTCATTACTGCGAAATTTCGTTATGAATGACATGGGTGTTGCATATGTTATTTTAGGAATTAAATTTTCTAAAATATCTAATGGACTAGTATTATCTCAATCTCATTAGATTGAGAAAATACTAAAAGAAATTTAATCAATTTGATTATAATCCTGTAAGAACACCAGTAGATATAAATCTACATTTGTTGGAAAATAAGGGAGAAGCTATATCTCAACTAGAATACTCTCAATTTATTGAATATCTTATACAAAGTACTCAAAGTCCACAAGTGGATATGGATTCACTCTTGGAGGTGGAACTGTGTCTTGGAAGTCATCCAAGTAAATGTGCATTGCGAGACCCACATTGGAATCAGAATCTATAACTTTAGATAAAGCTGGTGAAGAAGCAGAATGGCTTCGACACTTCTTAGAAGATGTTCTAATGTGATCAAAACCTGTGTCAACTATCTGTATTTATTGTGATAGTCAATTATCTATTGGAAGGGCACAAAATGATATGCATAACGGTAAGTCTCGACATAAATGTCAAAGACATAATACCGTAAACCATTTGCTCTCAAATGGAGTTATATCCATTGAGTATAGAAAGTCAAATTATAACAGAGTGGATCCAATAACTAAAGTTTGACTAGAGAGCAAGTGTATAATTCATCGAGGGGAATGGGATTAAAGCCTAAATATTAAGAGTTACCATAATGGAAACCCAACCTAGTTGATTGGAGATCCTAAGATCTAGGTTCAAAAGGGACAACCTAATTGTGTGTGACTCAGAAGAATCACTAAGAAGAGAATACTCTTACCTATTCCTATGATGAGACTGTGATGCTTGTAGCGTGAATCAGGGTAAACTAAGCTTTTAATGATTCTTATATCTTGAATTCTTCAAGTGGGGTATAGCAGGATACTCTTAATAAGAATCACCTAAATGAATGTAGAAGGGGTCACTTCTATAAGAATGATAAGGCTAAATTCTCTAGAGCATTCATGAAAACCAGGTTGTTCAGGGCCAAA
>JAESVK010062373.1:0-10350 GCA_017140935.1 Hamamelis virginiana
ATTACTATATCGTGGATTTTATAATTAAATTGCATATTTGATATTCAAATGGACTTCTCACCCAAGTTCCGCTCATTCCATTAATTAAATCGCGTTTTTTAATCAGCTTTATTAAAATTCAGTAATTCAGCTTCAACCCAATTGAAGCTCTTTTCACCACCAAATTAAATTGACACTATTCTTTCACTTTAATTAATTCTAATAGTTTTTCACTATAAACCTACATATTCCCAGTGGTTCGACACCCGTGCTCACCAATCGCAATTGAATTGAGATTAACAAACACGCGGTTTTATAAATATATTAATTTTGATCATTAACAAGGAATAAT
Organism: Hamamelis virginiana; assembly: GCA_017140935.1. Taxonomy (NCBI): domain Eukaryota; kingdom Viridiplantae; phylum Streptophyta; class Magnoliopsida; order Saxifragales; family Hamamelidaceae; genus Hamamelis; species Hamamelis virginiana. Next base: position 332 of record JAESVK010062373.1, read on the forward strand.
CTCCCTTGGTCTCAGACGATTAAATTTTGGTGCCGTTGCCTGGGAATTTACGGTTTATTTGAAAAGAAACCATTGGACTTAATTTTAGTCGTAAATATTAATACTGTTAATATTACTTAAAATAGATTCTTTTATATTGTTTATATATTTTAAGATATATTTTATTTATTTATTCTTCTATCTCTAATTACAGGTTGCTGAAATTAGGAATTGAGAGCTTCACTCCCGCGCGCTTAAAATCACAATTAAAAGCTAAAGCTAAATTGTTCACCATTTGCTGTTTAAATTCCTTGATTATCTGTGGAGACCTTATTTTATGTGGGGTAGAAGGTCGTTGTCTTTAAACGTAATACCTATAGACTCTGAGTTAGAAAGAACTCTGAGAGCTGCTAGAGCCTCTCAAAGACAATCCAGTGAGTCCGTACCTTTGCATAATTTAGAAATGGCTGAATCATCTGCGCGAAATATTATGTTACCTGCAGAGAATATTCAAGCCCCACCAGGTCTTAAAACTCTTAGGGATCACTTCATGCCCAACAGTTTTAATCCTCCCTCCTGTATCCAAATTCCACACATAGAGAATCTCATCTATGAGATTAAGCATGTTACCATTCAGATGTTTCTTACTTTCTATGGGTTAGATAGAGAAAACCCATACTACCATTTGCAGGAATTCTTGGGGATTTGTTCTACTATTAGAATTCAGGGTTTCCATCCAGAATCCCTGAAACTATTTCTATTCCCGTTTTTCCTAAAAGATAAGGCCAAACACTGGCTTTGTACTCTCCAAACACCTGTCCCTATCACTACTTGGGAACAGCTTCAGAAATTATTCCTGTCTAGATTTTACTCTGTTGGTAAAATTCACCAAATGCGACGAGGTATAACAAACTTCGTCCAACATGAACAAGAATCTTTTCATGAAGCCTGGGAAAGAATGAAAGAACTTCTAAGGTTATGCCCCCATCATGATGTACCTAAGTGGCAAATCATAGTCTTTCGTTAGAGCTCTAACTGAGGGAGACACGCAGACTGTGAAATCTGCATGTGGGGGAGCTATATTGAGTAAAGGTGAGGATGAAATGTGGGCATTATTTGAAGCATTGAGTGAGGATTCTTTCCACATGGCCTCAATGTCTTTAGGTAACCGTGATGATGCCATAGTGAAGAAAATGCCTCCCAAAAAGGGTGGTATTTATGATGTGGATCCCCAAGCTTTGGCAAACAAGCAAGTTGAGGCTTTGTCTCAGAAACTTGACCAATTAATAGCGGCACAAGGGCAATCTTCTAAAGCCCATGTGAAACCTGTCAACTTGGTATGCAATATTTGCACTGACCCTTCTCACGAGACCCCGTATTGTCCCATAGCGGGACAGTACCCAGAGTTTGTCCAAGAGCAGGTTAATGCTGCTAAATGATTTGCACCACCTAGGAATGACCCATATTCTAATTCTTACAATCCTGGGTGGAAGACTCACCCAAATTTCCAGTGGTCTAGTCAATCGAGAGGGTCCAATCCTAGTCAGCCTGCGAGACCCACATATAGCAATAACCCTGCTGTTGTTCAATCCTTTAGACCACCACAGATGCAACCCCAGTACCCAAGCTATGGTGCTCCTCAAGTACCTCCACCCCATTATCAGAGTCAAGCTGTGACTCAACAACAACCACAACCTCTAAGAACGCCTGGTTTTGAGGAACAAGTTTTAGCTACCCTGAAAAGTCTAGAGGCTTCAGCACAACTCACTCATTCCCATTCCCAATCAATTTCGAAATTAGAGACCCAAATGGACCAACTAGTTGCTTCTTTTAGTCGCAGAGAGGAAGGGAAATTTCCGAGTCAGGCTGTTACTAATCCTAAGGGAGCTTTTGTAGCTGAGACTTCTACTTCTTAGAACCCTCAATGTAACGAGGATGTGAAGGCGGTTACAGTTTTGAGAAGTGGGAAGGTTGTAGATAACAAAGTTTTTTGGGGAGAAAGAGAGAAAAAAAGAAAAAGAAAAAGAACCTGCAAAAGAGAAAGAGTCATAAGCTTCGAGGGATAACTTTCCCGCAGCTTTAGACGATCCATTGGCATCGTACGTACCAAAAGCCCATTTTCTATCTGCACTTATAGCACCTGAGAGGAGAGCTAAGAAAGGGGCTAGCATGTCTGATATGTTAGAGGTGTTTAAAAGTGTTAATATAAATCTACCTCTATTAGATGCCATCAAACAGATTCCTTCCTATGCTAAATTCTTGAAGGAAATGTGCACACAGCAACGCAAGGAGCGTGTTCATTTGTCTAAAACCATAACTCCTGTGGACATAGCTAGCGCTGTGTGTCAATTCCAAGCTCCAATAAAGAGAAAAGTTCCTGGAACGCCAACTATACCTTACTTCTTAGGAAGTCATTACATTGATAGAGCATTATAGAGCATTAGTTGATTTTGGCGCAAGTGTGAATATACTTCCGTATTCAGTTTACGCCAAAATGGAGCTTGGAACACTCCAAACCACACCTACTATCCTCCAATTCGCAGATAGGTCTACTAAGGTCCCTAGAGGGATACTGTAGGATGTTTTAGTAAAGATAGATTCTTTTGTCTTTCCTGCAGATTTTATCGTCTTGGATATGGAGCCCGTTGATATTAATAGGCCACAAATTCCGGTAATAATAGGAAGACCTCTTTTGGCACTGTTAATGCAGTCCTTCACTGTAGGACTGGCATAATGAAGGTGTCGTTTGGAAACATGAAAACAAGGCTGCAAGTTTACAGTGCAGCTAATCAACCTCATAACTTTGAGGATTGTTCTTTTGTTGATATAATAGATAGGGTGGTAGAGGAAGCTACACCTTATCTTCTGTCTAAGGACCCGTTGGAAACTTGTCTTAATTATTTTGGGTTCGAGGACCATGACCTAGAGCATTCATTTATGGAGGTGAATCTTGTCTTAGATTCCACCTCCTCTGCAGGGAAATTGCCTTGGAGACCTAAGGTCGAGCCACTTCCGTCTATTGCCAGTGTCCCATCCCCCACGTTTTTTGAGTCTCCACTACAACTTGAGTTAAAGCCTCTGCCGGCTAATCTCAAGTATGCCTTTTTGGGTAGTAGTGACACTTTGCCTGTTATAATATCATCTACTCTGACTTTAGAACAGGAAGGTAAGTTGTTATCAGTTTTGAAAGAGCACAGATTAGCCATAGGATGGTCGATCGCTGATTTAAAGCGTATAGACCCGTCAATCTGCCAGCATCGTATCCATCTTGAGGAAGGTGCAAATCCTTCAAGGGATGCCCAACGTAAGTTAAACCCAAATATGAAAGAGGTAGTTAAAAAGGAAGTTTTGAAATTATTGGATGCGGGTATCATTTATCCAATTTCTGATAGTGAGTGGGTTTCCCCTACTCAGTTGGTTCCTAAGAAGTCTGGGATTACAGTGATAGCTAATGAAGAGGGTATTCTAGTCCCTACAAGAGCTACCACTGGTTGGAGAGTCTGTATAGACTATAGAAAGTTGAATTCCAAGACTAGGAAAGACCACTTCCCACTGCCTTACATTGACCAAATTCTAGAAAGGTTATCTGGTCAGAGTTTTTATTGCTTCTTAGATGGCTATTCTGGGTATAACCAAATAGCGGTTTACCCTGAGGATCAGGAGAAAACTACATTTACTTGTCCATTTGGGACATTTACATTTAGGCGTATGTCTTTTGGCCTATGCAATGCCCCGAGCACTTTCCAAAGATGTATGACTTCTATTTTTTCTGACATGATAGGAGAATATTTGGAAGTGTTTATGGATGACTTTTCAGTTTTCGGTCCTTCTTTTGATGAATGCCTTTCTAATCTCTCAAAAGTTCTAAAGAGATGTTGTGAGACTAATCTTGTACTAAGCTGGGAGAAGAGCCATTTTATGGTTCGTGAGGGCATCGTGCTTGGGCATATAGTTTCTAGTAGGGGGATAGAGGTTGACAAGGCCAAGGTTGACTTAATTGCAAAATTACCTCCTCCCACTACTGTTAGGCAAATCCGGTCCTTTGTTGGACATGCAAGATTTTACAGGCGTTTTATTAAAGACTTTAGCAAAATAGCAAAACCAATGTGCAATCTGCTTGCTAAAGATGTAGATTTTAATTTTGATAAAGCCTGTTTAGAGTCCTTCAATAAATTGCGTTTAATGTTGACCTCAGCACCTATCATGCGAGCTCCTGATTGGTCACTTCCTTTTGAGCTAATGTGTGAAGCCTCCGATTATGCTGTAGGGGCAGTGTCAGGCCAGAGGATAGATAAGGCCCCGTATGTTATATACTATGCAAGTAAAACCTTAAATGATGCTCAGTTAAATTACACTACGATTGAGAAAGAAATGCTTGCCGTAGTTTTTGCACTTGATAAATTCCGATCCTATCTTTGGGGATCGAAGACCATAGTGTACTCAGATCATGCCGCCTTGCGGTACCTGCTCTCTAAAAAAGAGACGAAACCTAAACTGATTAGGTGGATTCTCTTATTGCAAGAATTTGATTTTGAGATCAGGGATAAAAAAAGGGTCTGAGAATGTTGTTGCAGACCACCTTTCCAGAATAGTAGTAGAAGAAGAGAGTGACCCCACGCCTATTAGGGATTCTTTCCCTGATGAGCAGCTTTTTGCCGTCACTCATTCTACTTTACTTTGGTACGTTCATATCGTGAATTATCATGCCACAGGCCTAGTGCCATCTCTTTGGTCGAAACAGGAAAAGGATCGGTTCTTTTCTCAGATAAAATTTTATTATTGGGAAGACCCTCTTTTGTTTAGGTACTGTGCTGATCAGGTTATACGTAGGTGTATCCCGGAAGGTGAGATGCAAAACGTTTTGAAGTTTTGTCACACTTTAGCATGTGGAGGACACTTTAGCGGGAAAAAGACTGCCGTTAAAGTCTTGCAGTGTGGGTTCTACTGGCCCACTCTATTTAAAGATGCGTTGGACTTTTGCAAGTCCTGCCAGAATTGTCAGAGAATGGGTTCTATGTCTAGAAGGGATATGATGCCTCTTAACCCAATTTTAATCATCGAAATTTTCGATGTTTGGGGCATCGACTTCATGGGACCTTTTCCTATTTCGCATGGGTTCGAATATATCCTAGTGGCTGTAGATTACGTGTATAAATGGGTAGAAGCAGTAGCCACTAGGACCAATGACCACAAGGTGGTGTTGAAATTCCTCCAAGAGAACATTTTCTCTAGGTTTGGGTTTCTAAGGGCCATCATCAGTGATGGAGGGTCACATTTTAATAATCGACCCTTTGCAACTTTAGTAGCTAAATATTCTATCACTCACAAGATTGCAACCCCGTATCATCCTCAGACTAGCGGGAAAGTAGAGGTTTCGAATAGGGAAATTAGGCATATCCTCGAAAAAACTGTCAAGCCCGATCATAAGGATTGGTCATTGCGCCTAACTGACGCATTGTGGGCCTATAGGACTGCTTTTAAAACCCCTATTGGTATGTCTCCGTACCGTTTAGTCTATGGCAAAGCTTGTCATCTCCCTGTCGAGTTAGAACACAAAGCACTTTGGGCCATTAGGAAATTCAATTTTGAAATGAAGGAAGCGGGATCTCACCGCAAGCTTCAATTAAATGAGCTCGAAGAAATTAGGAACGAGGCTTACAAAAGTTCTAAAATCTCTAAAGCCAAAATGAAAGAGTTTCATGACAGACACATCAATCGAAAATTTTTTGAACCTAATCAGAAGGTGTGGCTGTTTAACTCCAAATTGAGGCTATTTCCTGGTAAGCTTAGATCTCGCTGGGATGGACCCTTTGTGGTGACTAGAGTTGCTCCTCATCGTGCTGTTGAAATTAGAAATCCTCGAACTGGTTTGTCCTTCTCTGTGAATGGACAAAGGCTGAAGTCATTTATTGAGGGTATAGCCGATAGTGAGGGCATTAGAGATGGTTTGGTAATTGAGTCTGTCAGTTTGGAAGACCCAACCTATCAATTTGACTAGAGTGGAATTTCACGTCTGGCTATGGACGTTAAACTTAGTTTCCCCCCCACCCAATCCCCTTGTACTTACAGCTTATTCTGGTCGTGACATCCTTGCAACATTGATGACAATGTCTACTTCTAGTTGGGGAGGGGTTGTATATTTTCTTTTCTGTTTTGATTTATTTATTCATTTAATTTGTTGCATATATAATGATTTATTGTTTCTAATTCATTTGCACATATTATACCATTGGTTGTATAGTTAGTGATTGTATAGATTTTGATAAATAAATACGTTGTAACTGTGAGTTTTATTCCTTCAAATTATATCATATCTATTTGTCTATTTTCGATACATTAAATGTAATTTTACTGTGATTAGCCTGTATTCAGCTCTTACACATGCACGAACTTGGTTTAATCTTCGTATTTTGCAATTAGAATATCTGATGAAAACCCGTTTATAAAGTGGAGACTGGCGACAAATCTTGCAAATTTTGAACCATTCGATCATTTTTGGGACTCAATTATTCATCATTTCAGTTCAGTTCTTGGTTATTGCTTATTTGTTATATCTTGCGTAAATGCTTAATTCGTGCGTATTTTAGAATGCAAATACCGTGCTAATCAGTCGAGAATATTGTGCAATTTTTGAAAAATGATTTAAGGCCCTTTTTCAAGTCTTTGTGCCTTGTATATTATTGCTAGAGTATAGGACCCCCCCGTAGTACCCTAATTGAGCCTAAAAGTTGCCAAATATTTCGATAACTTAGCAGCCGTGGGTAACGAGGTATCTTTTGTACGGTATTATGTATTAAAGTGTCATACATATTGAAAAAAGAAAAAAAAATGAAGAAAATTCAAAAATTCAAAAAATCAAAATTCCATCTCGCTATCGATAAACTGTCTGTCTATCGATAGTAGGTTCAAGTTCAAAAAAATAAAAAAACCATTTAGCGGCAGAGGCCAGTTGTCTATCGATAGCGCATACTCGCTATCGATTACGAACAATTGCCTGAAAAGCGTTTCCCCGCGCGTTTTGCCTCACTTTTTCACCTTGCCATCACCAGAAAACGCCATTAACGGCGAGACCTTCCACCTTCAAGCTTATTTTCCGACCACTACAGACCACCATTCCGATCCAACTCACCATAGTTGCGATCATCGCAACATTTCCCACGTACACTTCTAACCGATTAAAAACCCTCTAAATCACCATTCTATAGCCGCCACTATACCACCCTCCGGCAAACTCAAGATTTCCGTTCAAACCTCTGGTTTAGTCACTGTCAAACTTCTAATCAAGTAAGTTTTAATTCCTGTTTTTAATTTGCAAGAATTATCAAACTTAGCTTGTGTGTTGATATATGGGTTTGGGAATCCGTCATTGAAAATTTGCATTATGTTGGGTTAGTTAGTGGTAGGCTATGATTCTGTTTGGGTTGTTTGGTTTTGGGTATGCTTAAAAATTTGTCATATTGCAATTCTGGAGTTGTGGTAAAAGCCTGGATGTTAGGCTATTGCGAAGTGGTGATTGGATTCAATTGTCTTGTTGAATAGTTCATTACTGCCAGTCATTTATTTACTACTGACTGAGGTTGTCTGCTGCTGTGGGTATGTGTTTGTGAAAATTCTGTTCAGTACTATGGTTCGCCTAAAGACGACCAGTAAGCCCCGAGAGAAGGGCGTGGCATTTCGGGAGCCGGTTCCACCATCGCAGAGACCGAGGAGGTCCACAGCCACTGGTCAGGGCAAGGCCCAGTGCACAGCGCTAGATTCTTCGGACAGTTCTGAGTCTGACGTGCCACTAGCACCCATTCAGAGACCTTCTGCTAGGGGTCAGTCTTCTAGTGTGGAGGAGGTGTTTGATTTTGAGCACCCTGAGATTGGCGAGACTGGCGAGCCACGCATGACTCGCGACTTCGAGGGTTACACTCAGACAGAGAGAGGGTCGAAGAAATTGCCTACCCGTCGTGCTCCGATGCCGTGGCCTGTAGTCCTCGCAGCGAAAAATTTTAATGTCGAGCGCTACGTCGACCCAAAAGCCTTCGAGCATAAAGACTTGCTTGTTGAGACACTTCAGGATATACACCTCAGCACCTGGCTGAGGAAATGAGCAGGCTACATGGCCAATGTGGTTCGACAGTTCTACACGACCGTGCATATGGCAGAGGAACCAGATGCTTAGAGCCGAGGTCGGAGGCCGCATTGTTGAGTTTACCCCGGACGACATCGCTACTTACTTGGGATGCGAGTGTCCGGTGACTACCGAGGTTGAGAGCAGTTATTTAGAGATGACAGAGAGTCAGTGTGCAGATATGGTATGTGTGGACCGCGCTTTCTTTGACGGACTTCATTTCACGACCGGGAACATGCACCCATCTTACACAGCAATGAATAAGCTGCTTTACTGCAATTTCAGAGCGAGGGGCACTGATTCTCATATCCCCGTAGAGTCTGTGCGGCTGCTATTAGAGTTTCTCAGCGACCATGAGATGGACATCGCTTTACTGATTTTCAGTGAGATCCGCACTTTTGTTTCTACACAGTCGGGCAACAACATGCCGTACCCCCAGATAATTACAGCGTTTGCTTTGGGTGCTGGTGTTGAGATTGATGAGCCGCTCAGGTGGGGTGAGGGACCTATCACTCCCACCACTATTGCTAGGAGTATGGCAGCTCGGCCGAAGAGGCCACGTACAATGTCTGTTGACCCATCAGAGCCTACTCCAGCTTCTACCTCTCAGCCATCAGCTACTCCAGCTCCCACTATTGCTGCACCTGCTCTGCCAGCTGCATCATCTGCCAGTTCTCAGGACTTGTTACTTCAGGTCTTAGAGGGGCTGAGATCAGTTATGCAGACTCAGCAATTACAGTCTGCTCAGCTTGAGAGACAGTCTGCTCAGCTCCGGGTTATGTGAAGACGTATGGACGGCGAGCCGATTTCTGAGGCCGACCGTACACTATTTGATGAGCCACAGCCTGCTGCTGGAGTTGACATCCCACCTGGGGATGATGAGTTATTTGATGAGGCCCGCAGTCAGCGCGAGGCAGAGATGAAGGCAGATGTTGAGATGAGAGATGATGCTCAGTCTTGAGTTTTGGGTTGTTCTTTTTGGAGTTTTAGTTGTTCTTTTTGGTTAGAAATTTTAAGTTGTTACAGGGTTAGTATAGGGTATTTAGGATGGTTTAGGGTTGTAACCTTGAACATATTATGAACCATCCTAATTTTGCAGTCTCAAAACTTCTTCTGTTACAAACCAAATACATTACAATCCTATAAAGACCTTTTTGATTTCAAAATTATGTGCACTATTCTCTTGTGATTACTTGTTTATTTGAGTTTTATTTATGTATGAACTGCATCTATGCATATATAACTTCGTTGTTTCATCTTTCATTGGTCATTTTTAGAGCTTAATGTATAAGTATTATACTTGTATATATCCATTTGGGACTCTGGGTTACTAACCTTTTCAGAGCGAACATCTTTTGCGAGTGACCACCAGTGAGGATTTGAAGTTGAAACTTATTTAGGGTTAATTCTCGTACTCTTTTGCATTTATTTTGATTCTATCAAGTTCACCTTCACTACACGTTGAACACTTGCTAATTACCTGTTAAAAACATCATTTTCTGTGTTTAAAATTTTCAATTATGTTATTGATATATCTATAGATGAAACTCGTGATGTGTATATAGTATTATTTATTCTTTAAATTTCTTATCCTATGATTCTTTTATTCTTTCATGTTTGTGGGTACCATTTCTGCAAACCTCACGAGACTTCACTCGTCCACTTAGGGTAACCTAGTGGTTTAAAAGGCTTGTTGCATACGCTAAATGCAATCGCGATTCCTTGCGAAAGTGGCTTTTTCAATTTCTAGTTTTAATTTGTCGTCTTTAGAGTATAGCTATATGCTAAGAGACTAGCAAAACCTAAGTTGGGGAGTGTGATTGTATTACAATCATGCTTTCAAATTATGGTATTATTGTGTTCTCTTATATAAATAGTTGCGTAATAATATCTCGTTTTGTATAAAATCTGTATAATTTGGTTA
>JAESVK010062375.1:0-11000 GCA_017140935.1 Hamamelis virginiana
TAATTCCTTGACGGGTTCGGCCTTTGATTGGTATGTAAACCTGCCACCAGGGTCAATAACAACGTGGCAGGAATTGGAACGTACATTCCATCTTAGATTCTATAGAGCAGAGGCCGAAGTTACGGTCGGAGATTTGGCTCGCATGTATCAAGAGCCAGGAGAGAAAATAGAGGTATTTATCTCTAGATTCCGTACTGCAGAGAATAAATGTAGGATCACCTTATCACAATCTGATTGTGTAAAAATGGTAATGGGTGGCCTTAATATTGAAAATAGAAAAAGATTTGTGGGTCAAGAATTCATCGACCTAGGACACCTCTTATCATCAGTTTCTAGATATGAAAAAATTCTTGAAGAAGAAAACCAGAGGAAGATATCCTCTAGAGGGACCTACTATAGGAACCAAAACAGAGATACTGGTTACCTTGAGGTCACCAATGATGATGAGGAAGACCAGGAAAATGAAGTCGCCTTGGCCGAATTAGCTCTAACAAGGCCATATTCATGCAAAGCCCTAGTACGGGCTAAATCAGATGTTACGGAATCAAAATCAAACGGTCAAAAGAGGCCGAATAGCAATAATTATAAAGAGAAAAAATACGATTTTGACGTGACAAAAACAGAACAGATCTTTGACTTTCTACTCAAAGATAGGCAGATAAAGTTGCCTGAAAACCATGTCATACCATCAAGAGATGAAATAAAAAATAAAAAATATTGCAAATGGCATGACTTATGGTCGCATAATACAAACAATTGCATCGTTCTGAGAGATGCAATCCAAAAATCTATCGGGGAACAAAAGTTGAAGTTCAGTGAAACCAATAAAAATGTGAATGTAATAGATGAGGATGATCCTTTCCCCGCAGAGTTTTCTATTAACATGCTGTATATGCAGGAGTCGAAAAAGCAAGTGGCCGCTCCACCGACACCAGACGCGGCCAAAGAAAAAGGCAAAGGAAAAATCACCTCGGACAATCATGCGGAGGCCGAATCTCATAAACAATCGGCCATGAGAAAGCTCAACGTTACGAGGAGGGAACCGAATCCGGCTGATTACGCTTTTACAGGTACCTATCACAAATATAGGAAATGGTCGAAACAATCACTCCAACAATATAGCTTAATCAATGGATATCCAGTCCATTGTGGAAGATGTTTCATGGAGTTAGCTAGGCCAAAGCAGCAATCACATTTCACCAATGCCACAAATGTGGTCGAACGAACTATCATTGAGAACAAACGCCGTCGGCCATTAATGGGAGACTACAAGCCGGATTTTGAATTCCGAGCCCAGGACCGTAAGGATAAGATTGGCTCCAGAGAGGTCAAAAAGGCCTTCAGCCCTCAAGGCATGAGTTTTAAAGTATCTCTGAGGAACGACATGCTACTTGAGGATGCCGGATCGAGCAATACCGGCGACAAAAAAGGGCCATCTTCAGGAAGCAAGACCGACAAGTCTCCACCCGAAAAAAGGGTTAACTCCGATAAAGAGAAGCTGCCATCCCCAAAAAATAAGGCCGAAAAACCCCCCCTCAGGCCTGGATGGCCAAAGGAAGTAGAGAGAAGCCACCATCCCCTGAGGCGAAAATGGAAATATCTCCTCGACCTAGAATGGTCAAACCTCCACAAACACAGCCTAACAACAAATGGTTACAAGTCAGACATCCCAAGTTCCCTCAGCACAGGGAGACCGAATTAACCAAAACACAATTGAGGCGTGCACAGAGAAGATTTGCGGAACAGAGAAAACAAATTTTAGCACGGACAGGAGGTATCAGAATTGGCCAGAACAAGTGGGTTCGGGCTGACAACAACAAAGGGGGCAAAACAGAACCTGGTGGTCGAAAAGAAGAAAAAGACAATCAGAGGCAACCCGAAGAACATTTCATCCAATTTGGGACATTGCCAACTGAAACCCAGGTAAACATGGTCTTTACCCTACCTTGTGAATTTCAAGCAAAAGAAGACCAACCAAAATATCTAGAAGATGATATAGATGTTAAAGTAGATGGCCGATTAACCATTTGTTTATCTTCAAATGATAGTCGGCCAGAATCGTTGGTCAAACAACAATTAGGTATGACTTGCGATGGGATCTGTTTCCCAAAACCAGCAAGTAACATGACTAAACATCTTCGACCACTGTATATAAAAGCTAATTTCAATGGAAGACCAATTTCTAAAGTCCTAATTGATAATGGGGCTTCGGTCAATATTTTACCAACTTCCGTTTTCAAGAGATTAGGGAAAACAAAGGCCGATCTTCTACCGGCCGAAATTTCGCTTGCCAGTTTTATTGGCAGCCCAGTACAGCCATTAGGAATAACGCCTGTAGAAGTAACGGTTGGCAGTACATCTAGATTAACAGCATTCTTCGTAATGGACTCAGAGGCCAACTACAATGCTTTGCTGGGAAGGGATTGGATACATGCTAATATGTGTGTCCCCTCTTCCTTGCATCAAATGTTAATCATGTGGAAGGATTGTAAGGCCGAATTAATTGAAGCGGATAACAATCCTTTCCCGATTCCAACTAATGTTGTTGAGTCAAAATTATATAATTTTGGAGCTATGCCATTACAATTTTCCGGTATAGACAAATATGGCCGACCAACCAAGGTCGCTACATCCTCTCTGGACGTAGATAGCCTAAATTAATTTTCCTAAAGTTATTCATGGATCAGACGACAAAAGAAAAATGCAAAGAAACTTTGGCTCGGATTACAACATACTTGATCGAATCTGAAGCCACCAGAAATATGTCGGCTAGTCTAGCCGACTGCGTCGATGAAAACATCGATGAAATTACATGGCAAGATTTGAATCTTGAGCCAAAAAGACTTAATGACGAAGCGGCCGAAGTTAAAGATCCATTACAAGAAGTTTCTCTAGGAGAAAATAGGCCGATATATATTAATCAAAGCCTGCCAAAAAAAGATAAAATCCTATTGATTGACCTGTTAAAAAAGTATAGAGATTGCTTTGCTTGGGATTACGATGAGATGCCAGGCCTTGACCGATCTCTAGTTGAGCATAAACTACCAATCAAAAAAGGATTTAGGCCATATAAACAACCACCAAGAAGAATGGCCCCACAAATCCATTTAAAGGTCAAGGAAGAAATTGATAGGTTACTCAAGGCCAAATTTATACGGCCTGCCCAATATGCGGACTGGATATCTAATATAGTCCCAGTAATAAAGAAAAATGGGAAACTTAGGATATGCATTGATTTCAGAGACCTTAATAAAGCCTCTCCCAAAGACGAGTACCCTATGCCAGTAGTCGATATGCTGGTTGATTCGGTCACATGATATCAAATGTTGTCCTTTATGGACGGCCATTCCGGCTATAACCAAATCTTTATAGCCGAAAAAGATATATCCAAGACCGCCTTTAGGTGTCCAGGTAACATTGGTACTTTTGAATGGGTAGTCATGCCTTTTGGACTAATTAACGCTGGATCGACCTATCAAAAAGCAATGGATGTTATTTTCCATGAATTCATTGGAGAATTCATGGAGGTTTACGTGGATGATGTAGTGGTCAAATCGACCAATATTGAAACACATCTCTTACATCTAAAAAGATCTTTTGAAAAGATGAGATAACACAAATTGAAGATGAATCCTTTAAAATGTGCATTCGGCGTATCGGCCGGTAATTTTTTAGGATTTCTAGTCCACCAAAAAGGTATTGAGGTCGATATCAATAAAACCAAGGCCATTCAAAATGCTAATGCTCCATCCAATAAGAAAGATTTACAAAGATTCCTCGGCCAAATTAACTTCTTGCGCCGTTTTATTTCTAATTGTGCAGGCAAAACCAGAGCATTCTCACCCTTGTTAAAGATTCGGTCAGAGGACGATTTCGTGTGGGAAAAGCATCACCAGGAAGCCTTCGAAAAGATAAAGGAATATCTATGCAAACCACCTGTCTTAATGCCGCCAATAAAAGGGAAGCCGCTCAAATTATACATATCGGCCTCTGAAAGCTCATTAGGTGCTATGTTGGCCCAGGACAAAGAAAACGGCTACGAACAGGCCGTATTTTATTTAAGTAAATCTTTGAACAATTTAGAAATAAAATACAATGCGGTTGAGAAGCTATGCTTTTCTTTATATTTTGCTTGTATTAAATTAAGGTATTATATGATTCCTTTTGAAGTCTATATTATCTCTCAGACCGACGTTATTAAATACATGCTTAATAGACCGATTGTGAGAGGAAGAATCGCCAGGTGGACTTTAGTGTTGATTGAATTCAGCCTAGTATATGTCCCTCAAAAGGCGATAAAGGGCCAGGCGTTGGCCGATTTTTTAGCTGATCATCCTAATATCGATCTCGAGCCCGAAATATTTCCAAGTATTGAAATTGGTAATATTGGTTTGGCACCTTGGACCCTTACTTTTGATGGTTCAAGAACGGAGGAAAGTGCTGGAGCAGGAATTATTATCATTTCGCCTACGAAAAAGGTAACTTGTTTTTCCCTTAAATTGGATTTCGAATGCTCAAATAATCAGGCCGAATATGAAGCTTTAATTATAGGCCTCGAAATTTTACTTGATTTAGGGGTAGTGGCTGTAAAAATTAAGGGGGACTCCCAACTTGTTATTAAACAATTAACAGGGGAATATAAATGTTTAAGTGAGTCCCTAATCAAATATTATTACAAAGCCAAGGATTTAATTGACCGATTTATCGAGGTCGAAATGCAATTTATTCCAAGAAGTGAAAATAACGAGGCCAATGAAATGGCCCAAATAGCCTCAGGTTTCAAAATTCCATTAGGAATATTCAAAAAGACGGTCACAATTGAAAAAAGAGTTGAATCTTCAATTCTATTTTTAGTCGACCATGGAATAATGAATTTAGATATTACTCAAAATGATTGGAGATTTCCTATCATTGAGTATTTAAAAGATCCGACCAAAGAGACTGACATCAAAATCAAGAGGCTTTCGTTGAAATTTGTTTTGTTAAATGACGAATTGTATAAAAGGAGTCCGGACGGCCTATTACTACTCTGCATATCACAAGAAAAAGCAATGCAGGTTATGGCCGAAGTTCATGAAGGAATATGCGGCGCACACCAAGCCGGCATAAAAATGAGATGGCTTATAAGACGATACGGTTATTTTGGCCGAATTCATTTAATGAATGTATAAAGTATGCTAAAGGATGTCAAGCCTGTCAAAGGTATGGCCCAATTCAACATGTGCCTGCTGTTCCACTACATCCCATTGTAAAACCTTGGCCATTTAGAGGATGGGCCATTGATATAATCGGTAAAATTTTCCCACTATCTTCTAAAAAACATGCATTCATTTTAGTTGCCACTGATTATTTTACAAAATGGGTTGAGGCTATTCCCCTAAAAACGGTCACACAGACCGAAATAATAAAATGTCTCAAAGAAAACATTATCCACAGATTTGGTCTTCCGCAAACAATTACGGCCGACCAAGGATCAGTTTTTACTGGTAGTGAAGTAATGGCTTTCGCAAAAGAATATGGTTTTGAAATAATTCATTCAACACCTTATTATGCTCAAGCCAATGGACAGGCCGAATCAACCAACAAAATTCTGAAACTCAATATTGAAAAAATGGTAGAAGATAACCCAAGGGTTTGGCATGAATTCTTGTCTGAAGCATTATGGGCATACAGGAATTCTAAAAGAGAAAGTACAGGAGTAACTCCTTTCGAGTTAACTTATGGTCATGATGCCGTTTTACCAATGGAAATAACAGTTCGGTCAATGAGAGTGGCGCAACAAAATTGTTTATCAAATCAAGATTATTCAGATGCCATGTTGACCGAACTTGAAGACCTTCATGAAATAAGGCTTATGACACTTGATCATTTAAAAGCACAAAAAGATAAGGTCGCTAGAACTTATAATAATAAGGTTCGACCTAAGACGTTTGTTGAAAATGATCTAGTTTGGAAAGTTATTTTACCAGTCGGTACCAAGAGTAATGAATTTGGAAAATGGTCCCCAAATTGGGAAGGACCTTTTAAGATTTATAAAGTATTAAAAGGCGGAGCCTATCACTTGCAGGATATGGATTCAAACATTCATAATCGGCCAATTAATGGCCGTTATCTTAAGAAGTATCATCCTACTATGTGGGAATAGTGTTACAAAGATATATGAACAATAGGCATATTAATAAAGAACGGCTAAGAGGCCGAAATAAAAAAAGAGAGAAGCATAATATAATTGCGAGTCACCTTTTGACCGCAAAAGATTAAAAATCAAAAGTAACTGAAATACAAGAAGGCCAAATAGCCGAAAATTGTTATCATAATCCAAGAGGCTCAACGGCCAGAGAAAATTGTTCAGAAAAATAAAACTAAGATGGGGGTACAATAGGCTCAATGGCCAAAGGATTGCTTTCTCTCTCAGCCACTTCAACGGCAACTTGGGATTGAGAAGCTTCAAGGCCGACCGATGGAGGATCTGCTGGTAAAGATACACTCAGAGAGAATTTCAAGGAGTCCGTTGCCTTTGCCCAGTCAGCCATAGCAGAGGCCGATCTATCAGAAGCTAACTTCACTTGGATCCTTGTCTTTTCCATTTGAGCACTATGAGCTTTGAGTGATCTTGATAATTCCTCAGCAGTCCTGGCCGTATTGATCATATCTTCATTAGCCTTTGCTTTCACCTCTTCAGCCTTCTCAATCCCTCGCTGTAAGTCATAGAGCTCCCTCTTCAAATTCTCAATTCGGTCAGCTATAGCAGAAATAGTCCTCCCACTCTCCTGGATCATCAGCTGGAAGCTCTCCATATTCTTCAGATGAACCCTAGCCTCGGACTTCATATCTTCGCCCCTTTGTAGGTTCTTTTCCCCTTCTTCGATCTCCTTGCAGGCCTGTTCATAACTTACGAATATATTCGCAAGAGAAGATACAAAGGCCTGAAGGTTCGCACTTAGGCCTGGGGTAAGATCAGGAGAGGACAAGAGAACATCAGCAGAAGACCTTATTCGGTCAGACTCCTTGCAAGCATCAGAAAGAGCCATGGTCGAAACGGCCATCAGATAGCTCTTTGCTTCGGAAACATCAGTCTGCTTCGGAGTTGGAGGCTTCACAGGCTCTGCAGATTCACCCAAAAAAGATCGCAGCCAAGCCAATGTGTCACTAGGGTCGACCAAGGTAGGCCGACTTTGACTAGGACCTGAAGGAGGTGTGTTCAGTGTGGCTGACGACCGAATTGGGGAAGGATAAATAGCAGGAAGAGGGGAGTCTATAGCAGCATGAGTTCCAGAATAGGCCTGAGATGACCGTTTGAGTAGTTGAGAAGAGGGTTCACTCGATGGCATGCGAGTTGCATCCATTTGGGACCCAGAAGGAGTAGGCTGACTCTGTTGGCCCAAGGATTGAAAAAGGGAATCCAGGTCCTGTCGGCCTTTGGACTGCTTCGCCACCTTGGCCACTTTGGCCACTGGAGCTTTGACGGTGGCCTTGCTTGGTGCCTTCCTTTTAGGTTGGCGAGGAGGAGGAGGAGGATTAGCATCTACTGGGGCATCTTCTTCTTCTTCTGAGGAAAAAATTGGCTCCAAAGGTGCCAGTGGCCGATCTTGAACTTCAGCATATCGGCCAGCTGCAAAAAATACGAATTCAGGATCAGTCAGATCGAAAATATAACACACAAATAGTAGAAACTTACCCACTCTAAATCGAACATCAAGTGGCGTATACACGGAACGATCCTTCCACATTCGGACTTCTTGCCAATTTGCGAAGTGACCACTCCAAGTAACACCATCAGATGTTGATTCAGGTGGCCGAGTTATGGGATCAATAGGTACAAAATCGGCTATACTTAGAGAAGTAGAAGGCATATTCGGTCTATGGTTTTCCAAAAAAGAATTAAAACGGTCATGAAAGGCGTCCCAGTTTATTCGTCTTTTAAACCGATGTTTTTCAAAAAATAAATCTTTTTGTAAGTTTTTCTTTCTTAAAATTACATCTTGCATTTCATCAAGAATTTCACTAAATCTAGATTGTACCCATTTGATCCCATAAAACTTTTCAAAGGCCAAGACCGATTGATAGTCTTCATACTGGTCTAGAGGAATACCTTTTTTCTTCTTTTGTTTCTTGTCTCCTGCAGACTGAAGAGAAGATGAATGGTCAGTGTTGCTAGATTCACTATCAGAAGTACAGTTAAGAAGGAATCTATCAACAGACTCATTCGACCGGTACGGCCTCAGATACTCAGACCAAAAAAGATCAAAATCTGCAGTGGCATCTTCATTAATGGGAAATTGAGGGACTGATGCAGGCCGAATTAATGAATAAATTCGGTCCACCCCTTCCACATCAGCTTCCTTTACAAGTGCTGGTCTCTCCAAGGAACCACAGTTGACCGAAAAGGTTATTGGGAAGGGAATGGATTGTATCAAGCCAAATTGGCGAGCTACATAGTGAGGGTTATAAGTTTCTACCCCACAGCGGTTATTAGCAGACTTCTCAATGATGACTCTGTGATGAATGTCCCTAGCGGTCAAAACACTACTCCAAAAATTTAGCAAGGGCACAGGCCGAAGTGAAAAATCAATGGCTTGGGTTACCCACAAAGGGAGAAATGAAGGGTTGTCATAGATGAAAAAACGAGATCGGTCTTTATCAAAGAAGAAAAATTTGAAACAAGAAGAAAAAGAAGGAAGTACACCAGTATGATGAATGAATTGATGACCAAGAGAGGGCACACTAGGCCGAAAAGAAAAGGTTGGACTTATTGAAGGAAAATAAGCATAAAGCCAAATCTGAAGCATCCATAAAGGGCCACCCCAGGTTTTAAAGTCAGAAGTCAAGAGATGATAGACCCCACGATACAGACTAGATAAAACGAGAGGGCCTAGAGAAACCTTATGACCATGGTTAAGAAAATAGGCCAATTTCAAATCGGCCTTCACCACTTGAAAGGCCGCAGTACAAAACAAATATTTACTTATCCAAAACAACAGGAAGGCAATATACTCGGTCTGAGATATATCACCCTTTTTTGGATTAAACTTGGAAATAAAATTTCTGTAAGATGAATGTTTTCGGTCAAAAATTGGGAAGGAACTATCATCCTCAGGGAAGGATGTACTGGCATTCACGTAACCCCCATGAGGACGAAGACCGAATAGAGCGGCCAAGTCTAATAATGTTGGGGTCATCATGCCTTTATTAAAATGAAAACTGTTGGTTGAAACAGACCAAAAACAGAGGGCAGAAAGAAGAAGAGGTCGATTTAAAGTAATGGGAGACCTAGAAAAATATATAACCTCATACAAACCAGAGGTTTTCCATTCTTCGGCCTTGACCGCAGCAATACGATCGAACCACTCATTCCAACCAGGAACAGTGGTTGGCCAACACCTAAGGGTACTTTCTAGAGCAGAAAATATTCTTGAATCAGGATTTTCAAAAACAAAGGTTTCATCATGGTGTTTCGGAAAAATAGACTGAACAGAAGAAATAGCAGAAGAATCAATGAAACGAGGACCTAAAGTATAGGAATTATCTAAAGGAGATAATACCTGAGTCGCGATAACGCTAGGGGTAACCTCTTGGAATTGTTGAAGACGGGATTGGCCAGAAAACTCTTCACCGCCGGTCGCCATTACAGAAAACTCGAGAAGTCTTGATAAAACAGGAATAATGGCGGAGAAGACCCAAAGTACCCCAAACAAACGGCAAAAAAGTAATGAAACTTGTAAAGGAGAAAGAAAGAACGGGATCTTTGCTAGAGAGGCGACGGTAAAAGCTCAAGGTTTGCCGTATGGAGTTCGTTGGAAAAACCAGAGAATAAGAAAACACTCAGAGCAGTTGGAGAGAAGAGTAAAGAATGAGAAAGGTCTAGAGGTTTTAAAAGAAACCTTTGAGAGATAATCATTAGAACCTATTTTTTCGAGCCCAAGAGACGTGAAAAGACGTGACTGATGATGTCACTTCTGGCAGAGCCGTACAACCAAACGGCAGAGCCGTATTAATTTACTGCAAGACGGTTTTAAAACGACGGCTCATTTAATGCCACATATTCCATACGCCATCACTAGTCTGACGGTTGGTATTGAGTTATCTCAACGGATTTATTACAATAGGCCGAAGATATTTTGAATCGGTCAAAAATGATGTAAGACCGATTTTCATACACTGATATATTCCATAATTCATTTTAATTATGAAATATGGGGGGCAAATGTTACCACACTAAAAATCGGTCAATGATTGTGAAGGCCGAAAATCTCGAAATAAGATTCTTAGAAGGCCGAAATTAAGAAAAAGAAATATATATTCGGTCTATGAAATATCGGCCATGAAAAGAACAGGCCAACAAGATATCCTTTATCAAATATGGCCTTGATAACCTTGATACATCCAAAATGAAAAGACACGTGGCAGCAAGGAACTCAAATGCGTTTGATGAAAGACGTGGCAACGTGGCAACATTTGACTGGGAGTTCAAAAGCACGTTCATATATGGAGACTCGTTCAAAGATATGGAAGATGCACAATCTCCACTAAGTGCCACAAAATAAGGAACGGCTATAACTTTTAGCCAGTTGGAGTTTGACACATGGAAATTAGTTACAAATGCATTCGACCTCTATAAAAGCTGAAGAAGATAGAGAAGCAAGGCATCCACGATCAAAATCAAGCATCAGCTTTTAGTCTTGTTTTAGTTTTCTTAGTCGCATTTCAATTTCTTAGGAGTAACTCATTGTAACTGAAGAATCCAAACTCTGGTTTGGTCAGGGATCAGTCTCTGTTCATCTTTATTGAAAGCTCATTTAGCAAGTTTGTACTCAGCCAACACATGGTACGCATTTGTTTCTTTTGAGTTAATTACATTCTATTCTTACTTGCTTCATATTTAACATTGCAAAAGTCCTTGAGGCTTCAAGGCAAGGAGAACCTACACTCATTTGATTGTTTGTAGTTGGCACGCCCGCAATTCACACACATCTTTCTAAAGAACCGGTTTGCCGCCAACA
>JAESVK010062377.1:0-13721 GCA_017140935.1 Hamamelis virginiana
TTTTTTTTTTTTTTTTTTTAAATGAAGAAAGGCGGACCAATCCAATTCAAATTCAATCAGGATTGGACATGGTCCTGAAAATCCTAATCCGAATTACCTCGAATTACTCCTCATTTTCCACAAATCCGATCCAATCAAAGTTGTACCCCTAGTATGTATGCAAAAGCTGTACATAACTAAAGTAAGGTATGCTTTATTAGATCTCATCCCATCCACCATTTCTGGAGAGAGAGAGAGAGAGAGATGGGAGTATGGGACGGAGGTATAAGGGTAGTGGTTTTGACAAGGGAAATGGAAAATACAAATTAAACATAATATAAGATAATACTAAAGGAAAACAAATTAAAGAGAAAATTACAGCTAATGCTTTGACTCACCATATTTCCTGCACCTTCAATTCCAATCTAGATAGTTAATGAATTGATGACCATAAATCTGCCTCCATCAAAAACGTAAAACTGAAAGAACAGAGTACAACTAGTGGTAATTATAAAAATAAAAAAATAAAAATAAAAAATAGCCATTTTAGGCGAACAACTTATTGAAAAAAAATAAATAAACAAGATATATATAAATATACACATATATATAATACACTAATTA
The DNA here is from genome assembly GCA_017140935.1 of Hamamelis virginiana. NCBI lineage: Eukaryota > Viridiplantae > Streptophyta > Magnoliopsida > Saxifragales > Hamamelidaceae > Hamamelis > Hamamelis virginiana. The sequence continues at coordinate 604 of JAESVK010062377.1, forward strand.
TTCACTAAAGCAATAATCTAAACCTAGAACATATATATAAAATAAGATGAATGAAGAAAGAAGTCTACTCTAATAATGAAATTAGCATGCGAGCTCATGAACAAGTTAAAATGTATAGCGTTAAAGTCAAATCAAAATAGATATAGATGCTACAAGTAACTAATCTGAAAGTCGATCGGAAGCACTAAATTAGTTAATAATATGTGATTCTCAAATATCCAATTCCCTGACTTTCTTAGGAAACGAGCAGAAATATTGTAGATAGAAAAAGAAAGAAAGTCACAACAAAAACATACCATGCCGGTTGCACAAGGGCATGAAGTAGCCAACCATTAGAATTTGCAGAGAGAGTAATGCTAAAGAATGAAGAAGCAATGACCCAAGAATAAGAATTTATGGAATTGGTTGTTCACGGGTGAGGCATTGTATGGTCATTCAAGCAACTGCAACTCTACAACCTACCCTATGCTTTAGGGTCTGAGGCGATGCTGCATGATGGACATGGTGCAGGACTGACAGAGCTTCACGAGTCTGCAAGATGCGGGCAAAGTTGCTGGGATGGTCACGGGTGGCTTGAAAAATAAAAATAAAAAAAAGGCAAAAAAGCTACTTTTAATTTGTGGCACTTTTCAACTTTTTATGAAATAGTCTCTCAGTCCTCTAAGTTCACCTTTGCTATGTGTTTCATACTACATAGCAAAGAATCCTCCAACTTTCACAATTAAGAATAGTCAATGTTCGAAGGAGAGTGAGACGTTGCAAGCATTCACCCAGAGGAAAAAAACAATCAAACAACAACAATCAAAGGCCAAACAACATGTTATGTAAATTTCAGTCAAGTAATTTATTTTCCCATGCTTTCTCGTGAAACAAACAACAACAAATCTAAAATAAAATCTCAACTTTTACATAGAAATTGCAAAATAAACGGATGAATAGGGAAAATATTATGCCAAAAAACATACCAAAACACCTGATTTACGTTGGCCAAAAGACCAAATAAAAAAAAATCCGCACCATACATGATAAGCAGCCAAACCCTTCCCATTGAGTACCGCTTGGGTTGTAACAGGATGAAGACGTGGCTGAAGCATTCATCAAACGGTTGGGGTGGATTAAGGCAGCAAAACGGCTTCTCTCAAGCGTTAGAGAGTGAGAGACGTTGATGTAAGAGAGGGAGAGAGAGAGAGAGGGGCCAAGAGATAAAGCGTCCCATCTCTCAGACGCCTTTTCCATTTTTCGAGAAAATATATCTGACTCTCACTCCGTTTTTCGAAGAATTTGCATCTGATTTTTCATATCACTTAACTCTCCCGCGCGATGCATAGTGTACTTTTTTTTTTTTTTTTTAATTTCAATAATCTTGCATTAAAAGGTCATATTTTTTTAATTTTTATTTTTAAAGATCACTCCTTAGCTGTTTTGGCTACCAATCTATACGGCCACCTCATCCAACAAATGATCTTAAGGTTGAGAATTGAACATTAAATTGGAGCTTTAAAGGACATTAAAACTTAATATAAAGTGCACTTCTATACTGTCAGTTGTAGAGTATATTTTGAAAAATCTATCATTATTGGATAAAATGTTCTCCTTATGAATGTCAAGGATGCTAAAAATTACTGTGATCCATCGATCGATTTTGAAAAATTTTGACTTCAAAAATTGTGACATTTCGAATAATAAAAAATAAAAATAAATAAAAACACAATTTTTTTTTTGTTAGGGAGGTAAGGGGTATTTTGGGCCAACTTGTGCATATCAGACTAAGTTCCCTCTCTGATCAAGTCAAAAGTGATCATCCACGCATGGACTAAGGAATTAGCCTCGAGGAGTTATCAAGATTCGAACCCAAGACGTTCGAGTTAACAGCTCGCCCCAAGTAATACTTGGACAACCCCTTAATAATTTTCCTCTTGCCACCTTGGAATCGCTTTATTATGATCATTTTTTTTTCTTTAATGAACAATCCCAAGTTTTTATTAGCTAAGAAAGCTCTCTTTTAGGCATGGTCTTTTCATTTTCAATTCAGACCAAGACACAGATCCTTTTGGTTGCTCTATCATCGTAACTTTTGATCCGAGCATAACTTAAACTTCCTGTCAAAGTTAATAGAAAATAGTTAGGAATTGAAGGATAGGGGAGAACAGTGCAGACCAAGACACAATAAAAAATAGAAAATACCAACATTTACCCAATATCCAACCGTTGGTAAACGTATGTCAACGTTGGGAACAAAATGATTTCTATCAAAACAAAACAAAACAAAACAAAAGCGTAGGTGGTGAGAGTAAAATGATTGGCCTTTTTGCTTATGGGGTTTTCTTTAATAGAAAATAGTTAGGAATTGAGGGAGATGAGAGTACAAACTGAACTGATCATACATATTTATGTACGCAGTTTGCTTATATGATGTTCTGATAGATGATATTTATATATGGATTCTGTAGACAGGGGCGGATTCAGGAATTCCATTCAGGGTGGGCACCTTTTGTATTTTGATTTCAAACTTTAATATATATAATACAAAAAAAGGCCAAAAACCAAAATACATTGTTTATATAAACAAAAAGTAACAAATAAGAGGCTTATCATAAGGATTTAAAACGTAGATAAGGATTTAAAACAAAAATGAGGGTGGACACTTTAGCAAATCTATATTATTTGAATTTATATATACCTACTAATTTTTTAAAAAAAAATTTGAGGGTGGGCACGTGGTCACAAGCTGGATCCGCCCATGTCTGTAGACCTCACAAACACCTCATTTCCTTTTTGTCATTACTTTGGTTTTCTATATCTCAAAAATAATGAAATTGCCGTATCATTTTGAGTGCTGAAAGATTATTAATGTTTTGAATTGCCTTTTCCTTTAGGCTTTTAGCACCCATTTGGATGTAGGGAAAGGATGAAGGTATGGAAAGAAAAGCTTAAAAATGCCTAGGCATCTCACTGCAAAAAGTCCATCTCAATCCACTCAAAATTTGTTCTGCATTCGACTCTAGGCATGCCACCTTACACAATTTAGAATAAAATGCACCTAATAAATTACAATAGAACCTTGAATAAACCAAATTTACAAATAAAATGCACTTTATCATGATAATCTGTTCTACATTTTATCCATATATTTTTCTTATTATATTAGTAGACCCCGAGCGATTGTAGAAATAATAATGAAAATTTAATGAATTAAATAGAAAATATAAATATTTTATAAAAAATTTGATCCATTTCGACATTATCATTATTTAATATAAAAAAATTCTAATTTTTAAAAATTTTATACATTTTTTTTTCAAGTCTTGGAAAATGGAGCCTTGCATAGTTATCAGAACCGGACCGACCCGGCCGGTCGGACCTGTGAACCGGACCCCTAACCGGTCTGGGTTAGTAATTGGACCGGATATACAATTGAACCGGTATGACCTGCCTTGAACCGGCCGGTCGGACTGGTTGAACCGGTCAATTAATAATCCAAATTTTTTTTAAAGAAAGTTGCATTCCTTGAGGTTTGAACTCCCAACCTAGAGGATGGAAGCCTTTACCACTAAGCTTTGTTTAATTTGTTGTCATTATAATGCAATATATAAAATATAACCTTATTACATTCATATACTTGTAAAAATCTCAAATATATTTAAAATAATATATATTTTATAATTAAACAGTCCGACCGTTGACCCAGTGGTTGAACCAGTGACCCAATTACCCGACCTCTTGCCCGGGTCGATGTCCGGTCCGGTTCTGATAACTATGGAGCCTTGTGTTAAAAAAAAAAAAAAAAAAAGAAGGAGAAGAAGAAGAAATTGTGAGAGTTTGCCACATCAACATCCTGAGAGGGGGCATGGCAAATAATATAGTAATAAATAATAGATAATAGATTTATCTATAGATTTGACTTAATTAGGGAGTGTTCTAAGGTGTAAAGCCGCAACAGCTGCAGCAGACATTTTCGTAAAATTATTTTAAAGGATCATATTCCTGTCATAACGTTTTCTCAAACATTATATTCGCAAATAACTCACTGAAGGGTCCAACCTCCTCGAATTCGTCAAACACACACTATATTCCTCAGCACACTTCTCTCTGCAAAATCTCTCTCTTGGAGACTGAAGGGTCCCCTCAACTTCCTCACGCTCTCTTCTCTCACCATGAGTTCCTCTCCTCCAAACTGTAACAAATAGGCCATGCCTTAATCTTCAGTCTTAAGGATCGGTCCTTAATGATCATATATATATATATATATATATATATACACACCTAAAGGGCATGTTTGGCAAATCTAAAATTTGGTGCAAACTGGTTCAGAACCAGTATAGTTGTAAAGTTCATAGCAAAATCAATTTTAATAAAAACTGGTTTTCAATTGTAACTTGTTTGTCAAATTTTTTCATTCCACCGAAATCAAAAGCTAACTCTACGAACAAAATTTGTCATTCCAAAAATCTAAACCCCAAAAAAATTCCTAAATACACAATGAAAAGAAGAAAATAGAGAGAAAAAAAGAAAGAGAATCACATTGAAGAAATCCCAAATAATAGCCCTAATCCTTGTGGTGGTTATGTAATCCAAGTGCATCAAAGTAAAAACCCCATCAACAAGTAAAAAATTTCAAAATAAAACCCTAATCTCAAAATCCCCATCAAATCCCCACAACCACATAGATTTGACAAACAAGTGAATTTGAGGGCTCCAATCCAACGCATTGTCGGGGCTAATTTGAGGGCGGTGACGAGGTGTTTGAATGAGATTCAGAGGAGGACTACGCGATGTCGGAGGTTGATGAAGTGGCAGCGGCAGTTGTCATCAACGATGAGAAGAAAGGGGCCGTCGGGAGAGGATGCGATACGGAAGACGTTAGAGGAGGATTGGCAAGGGAGGGTATGGTTTCAGATTTGATGAGGTCGATGACGGCGATGCAATTATCAACGTAAAGATTGGCAAGGGAGGCAACGGCGGTTGTCATCAACGACGAGAAGGAAGGCATCGTCGGAAGAGTTGGCGATGCAAGAGACAAAAAGGAAGGTGGTGGTGGTGGTGTTGCCGCTGCTTCAATTAAGCTTCTCCTTCTGTTTTCTGCATGTCGTTGTCGTTGCTTCATAGGCTTTTCTTAGTTGGTTTTTATGAAAACAAAAGAAGGGGGAGTGGAGCAGCTTTAGCTAGATTTTGAGGTAAAGTTAGAGCAATAAAAAACTAGATATTAGGTATGAGAGGGATTACCAAACATGGTTCACAAATTTTGGGCCGGCGTTATACCCAGTGGAACCGGTTTTTTGGTTTCCCAAACACCCCCAAAAGCAACCTATTAAGGTTCTATTGTAGATAGCTTTTCCATTTTCATAAGGTCCCTCCTAACTGCCTAGAAAGAAAATGGTTTCCAAAGACGTACAACCTTGCCATTTACAATAAGAACCATTACATTTTTCCTCCTAAATCCCTCTTTTTCTTCAAATCATCTATTACATTGGGAGTAGCTGTACTTAATTTAATATTACAATTTCTTCCTGTACAGGTGAACTATGAGACTAGCGAAGAACTAAATGGTTTCAAAAAACATGAAACAGTATCTAAATAAGACGACCTATATATATCATGCCTGCAATAAACTTTAGATGATGAATTATATGAACAAATGGCAGGTCATCTGCTACTGGTGCCTTGAGATAAATAAACCACTCTTATACACAACAACCACACACCCTAACAGAGGAAGGTGTAAATATACACGACTCATTAAATCTGGAAAATATGTGGTCATCAAATTATGATCAAACTGGGGATGATTCTCAGGGTTTCCTCAAGGCAGATGCTGCATCCATGACAACAGCCAATACGATGCCAAGACCAGCCCCAAGGGAAGCACCCACAGCTGCAGCAGTCATAGAGGTTTCCTTGTCTCGAGAATCACGACTTGCATCTGTTACCATTGCCCGTTCACGTGCCAATTCCAACAAAAGTCTCTCTCTAGCAAGTTCCTTCAAAGAAAATACAGAAACATAATTAATCAAAGAAAAACAAAGGCACAGGAACTTCAAATTTTGTACATAAACATATGCAATAGATCAAGCAACCACATCATGTATTAACGACATAAAACTAGAGTTCAATAAACACACGGAATATCACCAAATACCCATAAGTTGATTCTTGAAAGAATCAATAAATCTGAAACTTGCAGATACGATGACAATATTCTACAATTTTTTAAGAACCTGATGAACTATACACAACTTAATCAACAAGTCTTGACTCACGGTTTAAAATTCGATATTTAAAAAGTCATTATGTTACCTAACAAAATTCCTAATATTCCAAATAATTCCCCCAAAAGAATTCCAACATTCCCGAGTCACTTTCATTGATTCGAGACTCATAACTCTCTTGTCTCCACCCAATATCATTCTTGAATTTTTTCAGACTAGTACATTGACCAATTTATAAATCATGGTGAAAAACAGTTTCCTGTTGTCAAGTTTGTAGCTATAAAGATGACGATCATGCAAAGGACTTTATGACTTAAATCAATTGAAGGATTCCATTGAAGGATTTCTACACCGAAAGTATCCTGACCAAACGCCACCCCACATCACCCATCAGATCTCACATTATTTCACATGGAAGGCTAAGTAGAACTGAACGCAGAATTGAGAAGAAAAATTCTGTATATTCTTTAATTCAGAAGTTACAAAGGAAATAAATAGGCTAAACTAAATCTTATCAAAATATCTAATAACCTAAAAAAATAGGAACTAAAAAACAGAATAGATTAGATGATTAGATCAGATTTAAATTTCTAAATCTAGCCAGCTAATATACCTAATTTATAGGAGATAAAACAGAATAAACAAACGAATAAATCCTAATATTTTTACACTCCCCCTCAAGTTGGTGAATAAATATTAATCATGCCCAACTTGTTTACTAAAGTTTCAAATCCTGGTCTATAATGACTAATAGTTAGGACATCTGCAACTTGTTGCTCTAAAGGGACAAATGGTACGCAGATAACTTCATCTTCAAGCTTCTCTTTGATGAAATGTCTATCTATTTCCACATGTTTTGTGTGGTCATGTTGGACAGGATTGTTAGCTATGTTAATTGATGCCTTGTTGTCACAGAATAGCTTCATAGGAAGTTTTAAGTTTAACTTCAATTCTTCAAAAACTCTTTTCAGCCACAATATCTCACATACTCCATTAGCCATAGCTCTGAACTCTACCTCTGCACTACTCCTTGCTACAACATTTTGCTTTTTGCTCCTCCATGTAACCAGATTACCCCAAAGAAAGGTACAATAACCAGAGGTTGACCTTTTGTCCGTTACTAAACCTGCCCAATCTGCATCTGTAAACATTTCAATGCTTCTCCAAACATCCTTTTTGAACCATAGACCTCTTCCTGGTGTATTCTTCAAATATCTTAGGATTCGGTATACAGCTTCAAGATGTTCCTCGTATGGTGTGTGCATAAATTGACTTACAACACTGACTGCAAATGCAATGTCAGGTCTAGTGTGAGAAATATAAATTAATTTTCCTACAAGACGCTAATATCTTCCTATATCAACTAGTACTCCCTCGGATTTTTTTTCAAGTTTGTGGTTTGGATCCATTGGAGTGTCACTCAGCTTGCACCCACTCATCCTTGTTTCTTCAAGTAGATCTAGGATGTATTTTTTCTGTGATAAAATAATTCCTTTTCTTGACCTAGCAACTTCCATCCCCAAAAAATACCGTAAAGTTCCCAAATCCTTAATCTCAAACTCAGCAGCCAGGCATGTTTTTAACCCAGCTATCTCATTCTCATCACTTCTAGTAAGGATTATATCATCTACATAAACAATCAAAATAGCTATTTTACCACCTTCAATATGCTTCATGAACATTGTATGATCTGTGTGACCTTGATTGTATCCTTAATTCTTGACTGCCCGTGTAAATCTTTCGAACCATGCCCTCGGAGACTGCTTTAGACCATATAACGACTTCTTTAACTTGCATACTTTAGTTCCAAAACTGTCATTAAATCCTGGTGGAGCATCCATGAAGACTTCTTCTTCTAATCACCATTAAGGAACGCATTCTTAACATCTAATTGGTATAGAGGCCACTCCAAGTTCACAACCACAGAAAGTAACACACGTACAGTATTCAGCTTTGCAACTGGACCAAAAGTCTCCTGATAATCAATTCCGTAAGTCTGTGTAAAGCCTTTAGCCACCAATCTATCTTTATAGCGTTCTAAGGACCCATCAGATCTAAACTTTACAGTGAATACCCATTTATACCCCACGGGTGTCTTTCCTTCTCATAAATTTACCTTTTCCCAAGTGCCATTCTTTTCCAAAGCCTTCATTTCCTTAAAGATAGCCTTCCTCCATTCAAGAACACTTAAAGCCTCCTTTACATTCTTTGGTACAGCCACACTTGACAATTGTGAGATAAAAGAAGAAAAAGAAGATGACAAGTTTTTATATGACACTTGATTGGAGATTGGGTATTTGGTGCATGTTCTAATGCCTTTTCGAAGGGCAATTGGGACATCTACAGGATTAGGAATATCACTGTTTGAGAGGAATATCACTGTTTGAGAGACATGGTTCAGGAAACATACCTGGGCTTAAAGATTTTGTGTCATTCAGATTTGGTCTCGGGTTGAATTCTTGGCCTTATAAGGTTGTGATGTTTTCTTTATCTTGAATCTGCTTTCTCCTTGAGTATACACGGAGCTCAGTTTCTTCTCTAGTACTTGGATCATGTTTTGTTCTAGTTTCAACTCTTATGGGCATTGAAGTAGGTTGCCCTACTTCCAAAGGTAAAGTACTTGAATGCACATTAGTCCAAATATTAGAGTTTAAATTTGGTTCTTTAATATAACCAATACCATTACCTTCTAGAGCAATTATTTCAAACAACGAGTCTTCATACATATTCTCCCCCTGAAGAGGAGTATCAAAAAAGCTTTGGGACTAAAAAAATGTGACATCCATAGTGATAAAAAAAAAAAATTATTTTAGGATCAAAGCAGCGGTACCCTTTTTGTGTTGGAGAATATCCAAGGAAAACACATTTTAATGCTCGTGGATCCAATTTACCACGATTATGATTATGCACATGCACAAAAGTTACACAACCAAACACTTTAAGAGGTAAATCAGATACTAACCGTGACATTGGAAAACATTTTTTAAACATTTTCAGAGGTGTCTGGAATTTTAGGACTCTTGAAGGCATTCTATTGATTAAATAAGTAGCAGTAAGAATAGCTTCCCCCCATAAGTATTTAGGTACTTTAGTCGTAAACTTTAAAGCCCTAGCTACTTCTAAGAGATGTTTATTTTTTCTTTCAGCTACTCCATTCTGTTGTGGAGTGTCAATACAAGAGCTTTGATGAATAATGCCCTTTTTCCAAAAAATATGGTCCCAAAATTTTATTAAAATATTCTTTTCCATTGTCACTCCTAAACACTTGAATTTTTTCTTGAAATTGTGTCTCGACCATATTGGAAAAATTCTTGAAAACTTTCAGTATCTGGTTTTTCTTTAAGCAAATAAACCCAACAAATTCGTGTATGATCATCAATGAATGTCACAAACCATTTTTTGTTAGAAATTGTTGGAATTCTAAAAGGACCCCAAATATCACTATGGATAAGAGCAAAGAGTTTAGATGACTAGCTTATAGGATTGCATAGGAAATGATGCACGATGATGTTTTTCAATTTGACAGATATCACACTGAAAAAAAAAAAGGAGGATTTTTATTGTTGAACAAATTTGGAAACAGGTACTTAAATATTGAAAATTAGGGTGGCCTAACCTAAAATGCCACATCATTATTTCATTGTCACTAGAACCCGAAAGTGATTCAAGACTAGTCATCTGAGCTTGTCTGCTCAGGATACTTCCATCTTTAAAATAATAAAGTTCATTATTTTCCTTAGCATTGACAATCATCCTCCCTGAGTCCAGTTCCTGAAATTCATAATGAGTTGAAAAAAATTTAACAAGGCATTTTAAGTCACGAGTTAGTTTGCTAATGGATATCAAATTGCAAGAAATTTTTGGAACATGTAGGACATTATGAAGGATAAGTGATTTTGAGATAGCTATTGATCCTTTTCCAGCAATTGCTGAAAGAGAACCATCAACTATCTTGATTTTCTGATTTCCTGCACATGGATTGTAAGAAGAAAACAATTTAAAACACCCTGTCATATGATCAGTCGCACTAGAATCAATGAACCATGGGCCACTAGGACTGGAGGACACGTTTAATGCTAAGGCTTGAAGATAGTTACCTTTTTGGGCTAAAGAACAAGAGGAAGACACATTGTTTGAGAATTGTGTGGATTGAAAAAGTTTATACAGTTGTTCTAACTGTTCCTTACTGAACGAAGGTGTCTCCATTGTTCCACTTGAGCCATTATGCTTCTCAGCTCCTACTTGGAAGGCTTTTGAGTCACGTTTGTAAGAGTTGGGTTGGCTGAATGATCTCGACTTCCAATTCTGAGGTTTTCCATGTAATTCCCAACATGTTTATCTTGTGTGTCGAGGCTTATGATAGTGGTCACACCAGACTTTTTCACCCTTTTATTCTGTCGTGGCTGTCCAGGTTGAGTAAACTGGTTGGTCATTGTTACCAAGGCAGAAGCTTTAGTCATAGGTTGACTGTTTTCTGTCATCATTACTTTCCTTCAACCCTCTTGTCGCCTACCTTCAGAAAATACCTCACAAAGAGATGGCAAGGGAATTCTGCCCAGAATACGGCCTCTGACTTCATCTAAATTCTGGTTGAGGCTGCCAAGAATTCAAAAATTCTTTCATTCTCCAATCTTTTCTTGTACCTTACACTGTCTCCAGGGCATTCCCACTCTTCTTCATAACTCAGATTGAGTTCTTACCAAAGTGTTTTCATCACGTTGTAGTACTCAGTCACATCTTGATCTCCTTGTTTGAACTACCACAATTTAGTCTTTATTTCAAAGATCTGGGCTGAGTTTTCTGAGTCAGAATACGTTTCACGAACAGCATCCCACACATCTTTAGCAGATGGTAAAAACAGGTAAGTCTTTCCGATTGAAGGCTTCATAGAATTTACCAGCCACGCAGTCACCAAGAAGTTCTCTGATTTCCATGTCTTCAGAGTAGGATCAGTTGCTGTTGGCTTTGTTGTCTCGCCAGTTAAGTATCCTAGTTTTCCTTCGCCAGACTGCGCTCATTCTAGGTAATTCTTACCATTTAGTTTTTCAATAGTTAGTTGAAATGATGAGTTTTCCAACCCATTAAGAGCCATAACAGATGGTGGTTCAACTTCTTCACCCGTGCTTGATGAAGCCGAACTTTTGTTTGCTCCAGTCATGGCTTACTACAAGAATAATGGGCTATGACTACGACTTTGGTAGACCAAAGACTAGTGTTTTTTAAAACCTTAGTTATAAGGTATGAAACGACTAGGGTTTTTTAAAACCCTAGTTAAAAGGTAAGAAAAGACTACTATTCCTAGAACTCTAGTCTTTTGTTACCAACAAAAGACTAGTGTGTTATAAAACCCTAGTTAAAAGGTAAGCAAAGACTAGGATTTTTTAAATACCTAGTTAAATGATAAGAAAAGACTACTGTTCTTAAGACCCTAGTCTTAACTTTTCAGCCTTCCCTCCTTAACTTTTCATTTCCTTCATCTCTACTGAAACCTAAAGCCCCTAGCCTCGTTCTCTCTCACTCAGCCAAAACCCTAACCCCTCAAGCCAATCGTCCCTCCCTCTTACTGCAGCTACTCCACAGATTGATCCCACTAGCTCCCTCATCTCGATCTCGGCCACTCGATGGCGAGAGGCTCAGCATTGCATCGATCCCGCCTCTCTCATCTTGGTCTCGGCCATTCCATTGCATTTGTTTTTCTCAACATAACATCAATCTCAATTTGTCTCGCATGGAGGTAGGTTTTTTTTTTGGTTTATAAATCTTTTTGTTTATTTTTCCCTATAATTTCTGTATCTATTAGAGATTACTGTCTTGAGTAGGCTTTTTAATTTTATTTTTTTGCTTCATATAAATTTTCCTACATTTTTTCTTTGGATTTGTTTGATAGCGTAAAGAAGGAAATTTGTAAACCATTTAATGGCTGATCAAGTTTGCAGTTGTGGTTCCATGGGGTTGGTTGTGTGGATTCTGATTGAAGTTGTGGAATGATCTTTCTCCTCTCTTCCCTCTCATTTCTCTTCCTTCTCTATTCTGTCTGGTCTAAGATGGGCTTCAGGTATTTGGCATAATTTCTCCTAGGCTGTCTTTTTTTTTATTATTTAATTTTAGTACCTACGGGATCTACTTTTGAGTATTTATCTTTGTGTTATGTGATTCCCATGCTTCTTGTTGCTTGAATTTCTTCTCCATGCCTGACCACTCCACTTATATTGTGATTAATTATTATTTTTAGAGAACATTCTTTTCTAGGAGAGCGAAAAATTAGGGATTCTTATGTCCATTGTAAGTTAGTTTTTGTGTAAGTCACTTTTAAACCTAGAAACTACTAATCTTTTTCTTTTTAACACAAAAGTTAAAAAAGTGATATTACTGCTATAGTGGAGATTGAACTCTGGGGAGCTAGTGATAGATGTTTTGTTTTAGATTAGGAGTTAATCATGAGATTTGGATCATTGATTATGGGGCACAGATGTCTAATGAACAATGGTTGTAGATTCTGAAATTCATTCTCTATTCCGGCTGGTCTCATGTTTTTCCTTTAGAGTTTTCATAATCACGTGATAATTGATTGATTGTGATTGCTTGTTATTAATATCATATAACAGCCTCAATTATACAGGGGTATCCTTTGCACTGTATGAATGATCCCAATGGTCTATGTTGTAATTGATATATAATTATCAATTGATTAATTGGTTTGCAACTCTTTACTAATCATGCCACTAGGCTTTTAATGATTGAATTTGAAATTGAACAGTTTGTTCATTAATTCCTCTGGTAATAAAGTTTTTAATCTTAAGGAGACCTACATGGATACCCCCTCTAGGTGTTCATGCAAATCTTGCAGGCTGAAATTAAAATTTTCAACATTATTTTTGTAAGTGTATTGTGTGCAGTGATAAATATATTGTG
>JAESVK010062379.1:0-15985 GCA_017140935.1 Hamamelis virginiana
TTAATGCTCCTCACAAATCAATTTCAAGTGGTAATAATCCAAATGATAAGAGAATATAAAGGATGGTAAGTCTCGTACAGGTTTTTGAGAGCTTCTCTCTCTAGAATCCCCTTTGGTTGATCCTTCCTTGGGTTTGCAGGTGCTGCCCCCCCTCTCGGGGGGGTGGCTGTTCTTGGTTGGATGCTCTTGGAGCTGGGTAACTCGGGTTATTTGTTCAAGATCCTCTCGGATCTGGTTTTTCTCTAGGGTTAGAGCATTGGGAGCACCTTCAAAGGGAGGTTTACCCATTTTTTGCAGATTTAGGTCCGCTAGGACCATCTTCGTTGCGTGTAGCTCGCGTTTTGCTACAATCTGCTGGTTTTATAGAGGGTGCTATTCTCCCTTTGTTGGTCGTGTTCTATACCTTGGTTCCATGGATGGCGGTGCTCTTGTTGGCGTGCACTTGTTTTTTCCATTGTTCAAAGTTCCCTGTGGTTATTTTGTTCTGAGCAGTATTCGGGTTTGCAGTGTTGTTTGTTCTCGATCCTTGTGGTTTTCTTGATCTTTGAGTGCTGAACATTCAAAGTTTGCAGATTTGATTATCTGAAGCTCTTTTCAAATGATGTTTAGTGGTGATTCGGGATCCCTTTTTCTGGTTTTTCTACCGTGTTACTGTAAGCTCGAGTCTCTGCTCTAGCTACTCTGGTGCGATCGCCTTCTTTTGTGGGTGTAGGGTACTGCGTCTGCAGTAGCTAAAGTAGTTTTCTGTAGTTGCTACTACTACTTGTTGGCCGTGCTTATTTTTCATACTTTTTCCTTTTGGCCGTGCACATGGTTCTTCTATAATTGGGTTTCTTCCGTGCACTTGCTTTCTCATTGGTGGCATGCAAATGATTCATTATATTTCATGAACCATGGGGATCAAATGTTTTAGTATGCATGTTTCAATGAAGTTTCTTCTCCAACATTGTGCTGGTAGGTGGTTTTTCAAAACCATGGTTGTTAATTAATTTTGAAATGTTCTTCTCTATTTTTATGCTGGTTAGTGGTTTGGCAATACCACGGTTTATATCCATGCAAGGAGCGTCTCCTTCTGACTTAGTATGTGGAAATGCTTTTTATGCATTTAATGCAAGTCGCTATCACGTGGAGAGGAAGCGGGAGCATATGGGGCTGTCACTCAATTTTTATTGCGCAGGAGGAGTTTATCCTTTCTTTTTTTTTTTTTTTTTTTTTGGATAATTAAGAAATATATAACCAAAAAACAAGGATATTACAAAGAAGCGCAAACCAAGAGCCTCAACAAGAGGTCAACAAGGCCAAGCAAATCTAGCCCAACACCTCTTACAACCCAAGAGGATAGGAAACCAAAAGAAAAGACCCAAACTAGGGGACATCTCTCCCACGAGAATTCTTAAGAGAATAAATTTTATCTTTAAGTTTCTTCTTAAGAGACTTCCTCGACAGAGTAATATCATTATAGTTGCAGCCAACTAAATCCGAATGGTCCAACTGGGCATCATCATCTACACTAGTATCAAGAACGCCGAACCGATTACTAGTATCACAATCCTTGCTAACCGAAGGGACACTCTAAAAGCAAATTCTGGGACACTCTAAAAGCAAATTCTCAAAAAGCAAATTCTATATCTAAAAGCAAATTGAAAAGGCTTAGGAAACAGCAACACAAGCAATGGAGAGAAACTCTGGGATAGGGTGATTACCCTCCCTTGTTTAGGCTTCTGTCTTGCAGGATTACAGTGGTTTTCTGTATTTTTTGGTTCTTTGATTAGTGTGCTCTTGCTTTGTTGATTGTTCTTCTTTTACTTGTTTTATGGGTAAGAATTCTGGCAAGAAGGGTGGTTCTAAGATGCCTCTGAAGGTTTTTCATGAAAATGTCCCGGTTGTTCATGAACATGTTAATCCTGGTGTGGTTGGTATTGGTTCTGGTAATGAGTCTTCTCATGACTCCTTTGAGGTTAAACAGGTTCTTCTTCTTTTGGAAGCAAGGCACTGGAGTTTGGAAGAGCTTGCAAATGTTCTTTGCAGACAAATCCGAGAGAGAGTGAATTTGCAAAGTTGCTGTGTTATCAAGAAGGGCCTCGAGGTTTTGCTTGCACGAGAAGGGAAGGCTTTGGCTGCCGGAAGGGAGCTTGATGCCATTTTAAGTTCTAGCAATATTGTTTTAGAGGGTAGTAAGGATGTTGTTCAAGGGGTTGTTGAGCAGGTTGAGCAGGATGTTCATGAGGAACACAAGGAGCATGGTGTGCATGTAGAACATGTTGTGCATGAGGTGCAAGATGATGACAGTTGCAGTGGGCTTTCCTGTACTTGCGGTAGTCAAGAAGAGTATTCTCTATGCCGTGATAGTGACTTTGAGTCTGAGTTGGGAGAGGTTAATGGTGGTTTTGCTGATGGAGATGAGGTTCCTGTGGTGGGTGCTTCCGAAGGTGTTCCTTCTGATGCTAAAGGTGACGGGTTATGCGGTTGTAGCTTGGCTGAGATGCAGGTGATATCTCCCCCGTCAGTTGTTAGCGTCTCTTCTCCTCTTTCTGCACACGCCACTTTTTTTGTAGAAGTTGGTGCGGCTGCAACCACTGCTATGGCTTTTCCTGCTGCTAATCGGGATTTTGCAGGGTTTTCAAAGTCTAGTTTGATGTCTGCAGCGCCTTGTCCTACTGTGGAAGGTTCTGCTTCTGCATACGGTAAGTTATCCCTATCTCGTCAAGTCAATCTTGCAAGTGGTTGTGATTTGCTGGTTGACGGGTCTGACGGCAATCTAGAAGGTGGTCAAGCTAGCTTGAATGGTGTTGGCAGTATAGTTAAAGGGAATGCACTGCATGCAACTCAGGTTTTTCATTCTAGTGATGGTGTCTTTTCCGAGGAACAGCGTGGTGCTGCTGGTTATAGTAGCACGGTTTCAAGCTCTTCTCCAAATGCCAATCTGGTTAGTGGATGTCCAAGTGGAAACGCATTAAATGCTAGTCATGTGTCTCATCCTCGTGTAGCAGCTGGTGCAAGTGAGGATGTTACTCTTGATGCGCAAGTGGAGTCTTTTCCTCACTTGGTTGGTGAGAATGCATTAAATGAATTAATTGAAAATGACATATCTCTTACACGTGGAGATGAAAGAGCTATGGGTGGCTTGTCAAGTTTTAGCAAAATGTTTACTAGTGGGGCCCCTCAAGATGCGTGTTCTGTTGTGGAAATTGGAGGCAATGTGAATTGGAAATTTGAGAAGGATAAAGCTGCCTTGGGTGTGAATGCATTAAATGCATTAAATGCAAGTCAATCATGTGGGGCCGGTGGTGTGAAAGGGAGCAAGGATAGTGGTTTGTCTCTTGTGGAAGCTTGTAATGACCAAGAGACTAGTTTGCATTGTGTTCCGTTAGTTGGCTGTGGGCGTGATGCCGGTTCTGACTTTCAAGTAAGGGACCATGTTAATTTAGTTCAAGCACGTGCTAGTTGGGTGGGAGCTTCCCGTGAGCTTGATTCTTCCATGCAAGCATGTCCTCATGCTTCTCTTGAATCTGTGCATACATCCATTAATGGAGGTGGTGCGGTTTTTGTTAATCCTAAAGAAGGTACTGCTGCTGCAAAACCTTGGAGTAAATCTAGTGTTTTTAAACATGGAAAGGGTGATTTTCCTCCTTTGAACTCGAACACCATTGGCTTCGAATCTTCTGTCGGTGCTGGGATTAATGCCCCCACTGCTAGAACTTGGAGTAGCCTTGTTCACAATCCCGCTAAAAATTCAAAGTTACTTCAACTCTCTAGTATGGATATTGGGGAGAGCAAGGAGGGTATTTTTGCTGTGCCTTCCATGGTTATTGAAGAAGGTAAAAAAGAGTGGGATCTTTCTATTCTGGGTTATTTCCTTGACAAGAACCTCCCTTTTCCTGTGGTTAACAATTGGGCCTCTCGGATTTGGGGTGAAGATATCTCCAAAGTGCTGAAATTTGATAATGGTCTCTTCCTTTTCAAAGCTAAAAGCTCTGATGCACTTGATAGAATTCTAAATGGCGGACCTTATTATATTGCAGGGAAATACTTGGTTCTTAAGAAATGGGTCTCGGGTATGGAGTTAAAGAAAAATTGTCTATCTAAAATTCCTATTTGGATCAAGTTCTTTAACGTCCCTCTTGTGTTGCGTACTACCAAGGGCATGGAATTTCTCGATAGTACTTTGGGATGCCCTCTTTTTATGGACATGTGTACTGCCACTGGTAGTAGAGCTAGTTTCGCTCGTATATGCATTGAGATTGATGCAAATATTATCATTCCTAAATCTTTGAAAGTGGATGTTGGAAATGGTGAGATTGCTGAGATTGAGATTGAGATTCCTTGGTTCCCTTCTCGGTGTGAGAAATGTAAAGTGTTTGGGCATGCTTCGTTGAAATGTCCCATGAACCCTCATTCTCTTTTAGGTGCCAAGTCCGTTAAAGTTTGGAGAAAGAAAGACTTTCAGGTTCCTGCAGCTAGTTCTGTTCATAGGCTCGAGGTCCCTGCTTCTAAGGCTACTGTGGCTGAAACTTCAAGTGTGAAGGTTGATGATCCCTCGGTTAGCAAAGGCTGTGAAACTAGTAATAAATTCAGCGTGCTTGGATCCAGTGATGTTGATGATGTTGATGATTCCCTGTTGGACCATTCGGATATGGTGGATTGCAGCTATGGTGATTTTTCTTTGTCTAGGAAGTCCCTCAAAAAGAAGCTTAAAGATAAAATTCATTCTCTTAAGAATTCTCGTGGGAGGGATGTCCCTTAGTTTTTTTCTTTATGTTCCTCCTAGCCTCTTGGGTTGTAAGAGGTTTTATTTTGGCTAGGTTTAGTGCTGTAGCCTTCTTGTTGTGGCTCGTGTCTTGCGCTTCATTGTAATATCTTGTTTTTTGGTAATATATTTCTTAATTATCCAAAAAAAAAAAAAAAGAATTCTCAGTGTTAAAAGTACACACTTCATCAACTTTTTTAACATTTTTGAATTTGGTGATAATTGGAGAACTATCAGAATATACTGGCTCATGCAATGTTTCAACAGAAGCATGCTTTTCAGCTGAACTATTTTCCGAAAGGGAACTAACAGTATTAACAGAATTCGGATTCAATGCATTTGAAGGGGCATTTGAAGGGGCAGAATTCACAGAATGGTTTAATCCAGAATTTGTATAAGTATCAACAGTAGTAACATATTCATTTTCAAGAATTGAAAAAGTATTATGAATGACAATATCACTGACCTTCTCAATAACAGGCTCCTGGATAGTTTGAGAATTCAAGCAAGACTTCAAACCAGCTTTATCCAGCAAACTAGGGTTGCTGCCAATTCCAGAAGCTTCCACACCTGGTGCCACAATAGGATCAGACCCAACAGCTATCACCTCCTCCAAATCAGCTGTAGATGAACTCTCAGGAATTTTGGGATTTGTCTTGGGAACCCATACTTTTTTACTAGCAATAGGGCATTTGGCAGGACCATGACCGAAAATACCACACTGTAAACACTTTGAGGGTTTCCACGGATATTCCACCCCAATATCAATGATATTACCATCTCCCAGTACAAGTTCAAAGGAATTAGGGAATTTACAGTTAATGTCAACTTCCACACAAATACGAGCAAAAGAAAGTCTGGATCTAGATTGAGTAAGAGAATCGAGATACAAAGGGTTACCAATAGCGCTAGCAACATACCCAAAACCTTCCTTGGTCCAAAATTCAAAAGGAATGTTGTAGAATTTTACCCAAACAGGTAACTTGTCAAGCTTCAGATTTAGAGTCTCCATCTTAGGGTGCCACTTCCTTAAAATAAGAGGCTTTCCCCCTATGTGCCACGGACCAGAATCAAGGACCTAATCTCTAACTTCTAAATTAGAAAAACGAAAAATGTATAATCCACTATCAGTAGATAGAATATCCGGTATCTCTCTATGTCCCCATAATTTACTAACTGCATTTTTCACAACCAAAAAAGGTAACCTTTTATCAATAAATTGACCCACTATACAATCCTGCCAATGTACAATACCAGCCTTAGCCACACTATCAGGGGGACGAACTCTAACTTTCCCATCAACAATCAGAGGCTCATGAAATTTGAGATTTGAAGATAAGCTTACAGGTTTGTTGAAGAGGGATTTCCAATCAGAGATGATTCTTTTGCCAGCACCATCACGGCCAACACCTGAGACAGGCAAACATGTATGGGAACTACCAGGATCCATATTAGGCTTCAACCCAACTTGAGAGAAATTATCATTACCCATAAGGGTATTTGCAGGAGCACCAGCCACGGAACCAGATTTGGCCACCGTACCAGGATTACTACCAGATCCCAGAGGATCTTGACCCAGCGACTTTGATCGAGATCCAAAGCTATCTAAAGAAGAAGTACCACCAACGGCACCCTGGGAACGAGAAGAGAAACCAACCCGCGAAGATGGAAACCCAGAAAAAAGAAAGTCAGTGTCTTCCGAAAAACCCCACATTTTCTCCATATCCTCACCAGAAGAAACAATGTTACCACCCTTGAGAGTATTAACAGCATTAACAGAAGTATTAACAGCATGAACATTATCCTCAGAAGTATGATCATTAAAAGTCAAAACAGGGTTATCACAAGGTTGAGAGAAATAAAAAACCCCAGTCGTACCCACATCGCGAGGAGAACCAGGAGGGGGAAAGTGGGTGAGTTCTTCAGAGGCTCGAACTGAAGGCGGTACTGAGTTGTTGGGAACCAAATTCGAACCCACATAACGGCTACCAGACACTTGTGCAGAAGAGGAAGTGCCAGCTAGATCTGCACCCACGTGAGGCTTCAAACCAGGAGCCCTAGAGACCAAAATGGGTTCAGCAGAACCACGTTGACCATCGCCATGTGTATCTCCACTCAACAGAGGAAGATTAGTGGCACTAGAAAAAGAGGGCCAGATCCCCAGGCAGCAGCTGCGACAATCGGACCCAAGTTGAGAGAAAGAACAGAAAAGGATGGATTAATGGGAACACCAGAGGCACGAACTGTGGAGGAGCTCGAGCCTCTTGGGTTGTAAGAGGTTCTGGTTTGGCTTAGGTTTTGAGCGGTTTGCCCTCTTGTTGTGGCTCGTGTTTTGCGTTTCTTTGTATATCTTGGTTTTTTGGTAATATATTTCTTATTTATCCAAAAAAAAATAAATAAAAATAATGGAGAAAGAGACAAAGCACCGAAACAAGAAACCCACAAGCGACAACCAGGAACCAGAAGCGGAAAAAGGAAATCAAAGCCAGTGGAAGTATGAATCAGCAACCCACTATCGATCAAAGCCACAGAAGAAGCAGATCCGCCCAAGAAGAAATCAACAGCAGCCACCATGGATGGGTTCAACCTTCCCCGAGAGCTTCTCTCTCAAGAAAGTCCATTTTGGCTCTAACCCCAATACTAAACATACCCAAACCACCATCCCCACAATCTCCATCTAAACTAGCAATAGAGAGAGTCGTAACAGGTAAATTAGAATTAACAGCATGAAAGGCCCCAGAACCCCCTGCAGAGTCACTACTCGAAGCATTAACAACAGGATTAACCTTCATCTTCCCACCCTCTCCAGAAGGTTCACCAGAAGAAGAATTTTTAGAGACCCAAACTTTTTTAACATTACAATGGGATAAATTGTGACCAAACACCTTACAATGTGTGCATCTATGAGGCTTCCAAGGATATTCTACTTTAATTCGAGTAAAAGAACCATTGGCCAGTTTAAGAAGAAAAGAATTGGGGAATTCACAGTTCATATCAATCTCAACACATACTCTTGCAAAAGATAGTTTAGAACAACTTTCAGTAAGAGCATCAAGGTGAAGAGACTTACCAATGACACTTGCTAAGTGGCTGAACCCCTTGGGAGTCCAATATTCGACAGGAATATTATAGAGCTTAACACAAATGGGAATAGTTTCTAGCTGAACGTCAAGCATTTCCATGCCAGGTTGCCACTTGCGAAGAATTAACGGTTTCCCTGCAATATGCCAAGGGCCTGACTCCAAAACCCAGTCCCGAGCTTCAAGGTTGGTAAATTTGAAGAAGAATAATCCTGCCTCGGTGGTGAAAATCTCTGGCATTTCTTTTTTGCCCCATAGTCTATCCACAATAGCCCTCACGACAGAAAATGGAAGTCTCTTGTAAAAAAACTGACCAACTAGGCATTCCTTCCATTTATAAACCCCTTCCATAACCACATCAGCAGGGGGATCAACTACAAAATCCTCAGCCATTCTAGAAGGTTTGATAAATTCAAGAGGAGATGAAGAAACAGGCTTCACAACAGAGGAGAATAACGACTTCCAAGAAGGAATAGGTTTACTCACTCGAGAATCAAGAGCATCAGAAGTCAAATTATTGTCGACAGAAGGCCTAAGAATCTGCTTCGTGGTGGCTGTATGAACATGATGATTCCCTATGCCTGAATGCACGTTAGGGCTGACAGAACCAAAACTATTATCAACCCCTTGAGGGCCACTCGCACCATGTAAAGAATTAAACCCAGAATTAACAAGCTTGTCTGGCCTAGCTACACTACTGTCAACCCCTGCAACAGAGAGATGGGAGCTCAACACGACAATAGAAGACGACGACTGTCCTTGAGAACCATGGTTGTTTACAGCAGTAAGATACCCTGGTGAGCCACTCGCACCCACAGCACCATGAGGAACTACAGTCGAACCATAAACCCCACATTCAGAGGGATTGCAACGCACTTCTCGAGGAGCTATACCACGGTAAACACCAGGATTTCCATGAGAAGAACCACCAGAAACCCCAACATAAATCGAGTGCAGATCCAGATCAGTAGATGCGGGAGGTAACACCAAATCAGAATTTGAAGCCTTACAAGAAAACTGGGATTGACCATCGAAACCCACATCAGAGTTATGGGGATTGGGGAGGGGATAGGGACCATACTCCAGCGAAACCCGCATCAGCCATACCATCGAGACCCACATCAGCCTCTCCATCGCCAGAAGCTCCACCGAGGAATCCACGCGATGAAGATCCATGAAAGTTATTTCGAAGCTTCTCACCTGTCAAACCCCGAACTGAAATGTGAGAAGGAAGATGACTATCAGCACCACCGGGAACATCCAATCCTCCAGTAGATCCACACGACAGCGACCCAGAGGAACTCCTTCGAACAGCCCCACCAGTTGCACAAGAACCCCGATTCAATACAGTATTGGGATTGACCACAATGGAAGTTCGAGAAAAATGGGTTTCACTATTAACAGGAGATACGGGAGAGCTAATGGCTAGGTTCGCATCTTAAAAGCCTTGACCACTTCTTCCAAAACCATCCCCTCCAGTTGTATTGCCAACAGGCAACCTAATCCCTTCTTCATACCCCCGTGCAGAAGGACCCGAGAGGATATTTGTTGGCTTTCCACATGAAGACTCAAGATGACCATCAGTACCACGTGTGGGAGAAACAACACCCAAATGAGAGGAAGCAGTGAGGTCGGCCATTGGTACGGAATCAAAGAAATAATAAAGAAAATGATTAGGGCACACAAACCAAGGAGGACACAATTACCCAAAACCTAGAGCTTCTCTCTCTAGAAAATCCATTTTGAGACTTTCCCAAAGGTAACAAAAAAGGAATAAACCTAATTTCCCTACAATCACCCACCCTTGGGCAGCCCAGTTGGTAAGGGCGAATTGGGGGCTGTGTGAGTTAAGCGCACGGTCTCAGGTTCGATTCCCCACTGGTTGAATACCATGATTTAAGTGGGGGGCCATGGCGGTGGGTTGCTGTGCTAGTTCCCCCGGGTTTGGGTCACATGGGTGGGTCCGAAGGGCACATCCATGGGGCTGTTCCTGGTTGTAAAAGAAAAAAAAAACAACAAAAAAATTTCCCTACAATCTATGGGTTCTACACTTATCTTGCTCAAACATGTAAGGGCAATTGAGGAAAATTCGACATCATAATCCTACCATTGGGGTAATTGAAGAGCTGAAGGGTATAGGGACCATACTTCTGTCGGGTACCCCACATAAATATGAATAATGATTAAGGACCACTAAACTTTTGAGACCATGGGCCTAAGGCCCGCGTAAAGCTCACTCTCTAACTACAAGGCCCACAAACGGGCACAACAACTCGGTAGCAAAACACTACAATGGGTCCGGGCCCAGGAACAAAGAAGGGATAAGGACTATACCTTTGGCAACTACCTCAACCTTTAGGACATTTTCCTTATGGGTTAAGAGTATTCATCGAAGGTGTAGACCTAAGGATCCTACTCTAGACCATGGGCCTAAAGCCCACGCGAATCTCACTTTCAATCTACAAGGCCCATAAATGGACAAACGGTCTAAAAGCATAGGCTGAAAGCCCACACACATAAGAGCAACAACATAAATCTGGTTTGGAATGGTTTCTAGAGAGAGAAGCTCTGGGGTAGGATGATTCCTTCCTCCTTCTCATGTTTTGGTCTGTGTTTTGATCTGTTTTCTTGTTCCTGTGGTTTGGTCGTGGTTTAACCCTGTTTTTATATGGTTCTTCATTGTTATTTTAATTGTTGGGTTATTTCTGGTTTGAAGATTATTTCATAGATGTCCCTTAAAGTTGTTCATGAGATTGCTCCGGTTGAGGTAGCTAGTGGTGGTTCTGTGATTTCAACGGTGCTTAATGACTCTTATGAGGTAAAAGAAGTGGTCAATCTGTTGAGGTATAAAAATTGGAGCAAAGATGATCTTGCAGCTGTGCTTCGAAGGCTGATTCATAATAGGGAGAACTTGCAAGTATGCTTGGTTGTCAAGAAGGGGCTTCAAACCCTTTTAGCTAGAGAAGGCAAGGTTCTGGTGGGCTGTGATGAGCTTGAATCTCTTTTGGAAACTCAAGAACTGCAGCTAGCTGATCCAAACCTTGATGCTGAGTCCAGCAGTGGAGAGTCTTGCTCTTGTGGTAGCCAAGAAGATTGCTCATTATGTAGAGACAGTGACTGTGATGAAGAGTTGGAGGATGCTGTGGGTTCTCTTGTTCGTTTTGAAGAGAAGCAGTCCATCGTAGTTGAAGGCAAAGTTGGTTTGCATGCTTTGCATGCATCGTGCTCCTCTGGTTCTGGTGTAGAACCTGGTTCGCATGGTCATGTCCCCACTGGACACAGTGGCGAAGTGGGTGAATCTCATGGTTTAGGTGCCGGTTATGCTTTGGAGTCCACTCCTGGTTTGGGTCCCGGTTTGGATGGAAGTCTTACGTTGGACCAGACGATCTTTGGTGCTTCTTCCAGAGCAGCTGGTCTTGCCTCTGCCGAGTCCAGTCCATGTGCAGCAGCTAGTACAGTTCCATCTCAAGCCGCCATAGCGTCTCCATTTAAAATCGGGGTGTCTGAGTCAGGTGTAGCAGGTGATGTTGCAGTTCTTGGAGGTTGTGTGGATCCTGTGGATGGAGTGTATGGGGAGGCAATGTCGTCTTGTATTAAATTTTGTGGGCCCGGTTCTCAATTGCTTGAGGCAAGCGACCTTGCGATAGGGGGTGATAGGGGCAAGGCTATTGCGGTTCATGGTTCCCGTGCATTAATTGCTTTTAATGCAAGTCAGGCATGTGGAGCAGCTAATGAGGATTATTCCCATGGAATTGATGGTTTTCTTAAACCATGTGAAGTTGATGGCCTGGTTGATATCCGTGATGCGGGTCCGAAGTCTCAATCAAGTAGAGGGGTCCGGGTTATGCCGTGTGGAGGAGTTTGTGGAGAAGCTAATGATGGCGCGGGTATCAATTTAATGGAGGCAGTTACTGCAACCAAAAAGTCGCGCCCTCTTGGATCTGATGGTGAAAGGTTTGGGGAGACTTTGTCTTCCATTAATAAATCATTAAATGCAAGTGCATTTAATGCTTTAAATGCCAAACTCATTTCAGCTTCACGTGAAGAAAACGCATTCAATGAGGATATTGGGTCCGGGTCCGGGTCTCAAGTGGAAAGGTGCGCTGGTCTTGTGAATGAGGATAGTGGGGTCAAAGCATTAAATGAGGTTTCTTCTCATGTTGCCTTGGAGGTTGCTCATGACATGGGTGGAGTGAATGCATTTAATGCATCAAATGAAGGTTTGAGTGGGTCCATTGCGTCTGAAGGTTTGAGTTCTAGAAGCTCGAATTTAATTGGGGCTAATTCTAATGGGAAAGGGATTAATGCTGTTAAGGCATTAGAGGATAGACCACGTGTTGGTTCTGTTGCTCAAAATAAGGTTGATGTTTTTTCCCGCGTATCTCGTGATCAGCATGCACCGCGTAGTGGTTTGATAGCCTCTGTAGCTTGTAAGAGTGGCGAGGGTTCCCATGATTTAAATGATAGCCATGCTTTAAATGATAGCCACCTTTCTCTGGCACGTGGCGCTGCAGGTGGACCCGGGTATGTCAGTGTGGAAGGAGCTGGATTGGGTTTTCAAGGTGTAAAGGACGCAGCTCATGGGACTAATGCTTTAGTTGATGTAAATGCTCCTTTTGCCGTGGGTGACACGCGATGTGGGGCCCCTCAAGTTGCAAGTGCAGGTGTGAAAGGTGGCGGCAAAGTTAAACCTTTGAGTATTGAGAAGGCTAAAGCTGCTTTCAGTAGCGGGAATGCATTTAATTCTAGTGGGAATGCATTAAATATGGAGTTGGTTCATGATTTAGAAGCTTTAAATACTTTTCCCTCTTCTATGCCACGTGGCGCTACTTTAGCTAGTGCATTAAATGACCATGATTTGGTTCAGCATGATCTTGACCATGCCTTTCCTCGTGGGGCCTTGGCTCATAATCTTGGTTTGCATGAGTATTTGGACACTGGTGGGGTTAGTGGAAATGCGGGAATTGCGGGTAATGATAGCAATGCATTAAATGCATCTTTTGAAAATCCTATTGCTAATTCACGTGGTTTTGATGGTGTAGAAGGTGGCAGTATGCATACTGGTATTGGTGTGCATGGGGAGAGTTTGGCTTTTGTTAATCATCCTTGTGGGCCCGGTTCTAATAGGAAGGAGGCTGTCCATGCGTTTGGTGTTCCTCTTGGCACTAGTGGTTTTGTTAATCCTAGTGTTTCTTCGGGTGTTGCTTTACCAAGTGGGAAGTTGGATTTTCCTCCCTTGTTGTCTTCTGGTAACAAGGTTGATGGAGGGAATGGCTCCATTTTTTCCCCTGTTAGATCTTGGAGTAGTCTTGTCCATAACCCTGCTAAATATTCAAATATTCTAAATCTTTCCAGTATGGTTATTGGTGAGAGTAGTGAAGGTATTTTTGAAGTTCCTTCTATGGTTATTGATGAAGGTAATAAGGAATGGGGTCTGTCCATTTTGGGGTATGTTTTTGACAAAAATCTTCCCTTTCCTATGGTTAGCAATTGGGTGTCCCGGATTTGGGGTGAAGACATTTCTAAAGTTTTGAAATATGATAATGGGTTCTACATTTTCAAAGCTAGTAGCTTGGAAGCTCGTGATAGAATTTTAAATGGTGGGCCGTATTACATTGCTGGTAAATATGTGGTTCTTAAAAAATGGGTGTCGGGTATGGGGGATGGCAGTGTTACTGAGATAGGGGTTGAATACCCATGGAAGCCTAGTAAATGTTTACACTGTTGTATCTTTGGCCATAATTCTTCTACTTGCCCTGCTACTAGCAAAAAAGTTTGGGTTCCTAAAAATCATTTAAAGCCTTCTTCGGCTTCTGGGGGGTCTGTTACTGAGAATAATGAAGTGGTGGGAGTCCTCAACTCTGGTTCAAAAGTTGATTATAGTGTTGAAGCACAGGTTGGAGTTTCCAGAAATGTTACAAAGATGGGCAAGGAAGTTGTTAATGCAGGTTTGAATAGTGGTGTTGCTATTCAGAATTCCTTCTCAGCATTAGAAGAAGTGGAAGGCCCTGTGGATGAGCCTGATACATGTGACAATGATGTGGTTTTGGAGCCTGTTGCATGTGAGTCTGTGAGCTGCCCGGTCCCTCAATCCAGCTTGCTTAAAGGGGGAGATCCTGGTATGTTGCAATTTTCTTCTTCTCCCATTAATACTTGTGATGAGGTTACTGTTAAGGATAGTAATAATGCTGGTTTTAGTACTCCATCAGTCCTAATGTCAGATTTGAAGATCCCTAGTGATGATTCTTTACATGAACAGGTCTACTCTGATAGTTCCCCCATTATTACCAAATTTAAAAATGTTAAAAATGTTGATGAAATGGGTAGTTTTAATAGTGATGGGTTGATGTCCAAAAACAAACTGAAAAGACTTAGAAAACAGCTGCACAAGCAAGGTTTGGGAAATGACAGGGTGAACCTGGGGGGTACTTCTTCAAATTCCTAAGTCTCATGATTAATTTTGCTTGCTGGAATGTTAGGGGGTTGAATAACCCTATTAAGCAAAAAGAAGTTAAGTCTTTTGTCTCTGTTAACTCTATTTCTGTGTTCTGTCTGGTGGAGACTCGGGTTAGATCTGTAAGTATGGATGGTATCCTAAATCGTATGGCCCCAGGTTGGCGTATCTCTCACAATTATAATCACTCCACTTTAGGCAGAATTTGGGTGTGTTGGAATCCGGTTATGGTTATTCTTGATTGTTTGCATAGTTCTGATCAAGCTCTTCATTGTCGTATTTTGAACCCTCAAGATAATCTCATCTGCTACTGTACTTTTGTGTATGCATCGAATTGCCAGTTTGAAAGAAAGCAATTATGGAGACAGTTGAATTATTTTTCTGCTTCTTTGGGTAATTACCCTTGGGTTGTTATGGGTGACTTTAATGTGACTAGATTTGCTAGTGAGAAATGGGGTGGCAATGCTGTGGTGGATAATGCTATGCTGGATTTTCATGATTGTCTTTTTGACCTTGAGCTGTTTGATATGCCATTTATTGGTCCCCTCTTTACTTGGTTGAATAGAAGAGATGGTGATTCTTTTATTGCTAGGAAACTGGATAGATCATTAATTAATGAGGGCTTCTTAGATGTGTTTCCTAATGCTATAACTGAGTTTCTCCCCCCTGGTTTATCTGACCATTGTTTGGCTTTGATTAAGTTAAGCCCCTCTGGAGCTATGGTTAAAAAGTCTATCCCTTTCAAGTTTTTCAATTTCTGGGCGGATCATCCTGATTTTTTGTCTATTGTTGGTAATGCTTGGAATAGTAGCTTTTATGGTCAGCCCATGTACAGGTTGTATCGTAAACTCAAAGTGACTAAAGAAGCTCTCAAAGCTTTCAATTTTAGTGAGTTTGGTGATATCAGGGGAAAAGTTGCTGCTGCTAAACAGGAATTGTTTGATGCCCAGACCTCTCTCTTACATAACCCTCTTGATGGCTCCTTGGTTGTTTTGGAAAAGGATCGTCTCAAGGTCTATAACTCTCTAGTTCGGGCTGAGGAGGGTTTTTTTAAACAGAAGTCTCGTGTTCAGTGGTTGAAACTGGGAGATCAGAATACAGGATTTTTCTTCAAATCGGTTAAGGCAAGGAACTCTGTCAATTCTATTAAATGTATCAATCTTTCTGATGGTTCTAAGGTGGAGGATCCTGTGGCAATCAAGAATGAAGCTGCTTCCTATTTCCAATCTATTTTAGGCAGTGATCCTGGTTCTCCGGGTGATTATGGTATGCTTAATTGTTTGGAGGGGTTTGTGTGGTCTTCTAATCATCTTGAGATCCTTAACAAAGATATTTCTGCGAATGAGATTAAGGCAACAATTTTTTCTATTAAGAATGATAAAGCTCCTGGTCCTGATGGTTTTTCGTCCTTGTTTTTTAAGAAAGCTTGGAGTATTGTGGGAGAAGATGTTATTGAGGCCATTACTTCGTTCTTCAGTTCGGGTTGTATCCTCAAGGAGATTAACTGCACTATCATTGCCCTTGTCCCTAAAGTCCCCAATCCTTCCTCTTTTAATGAGTTCAGGCCTATCTCTTGCTGTAATGTTATTTATAAGTGTATCTCTAAAATCATTGCTAATAGGCTTAAGTTGTGCATTCCTGATATCATTAGCCCTTTTCAATCTGCTTTTGTTCATGGTCGCATTATTTCTGATAATATTCTGT
>JAESVK010062383.1:0-11258 GCA_017140935.1 Hamamelis virginiana
ACATACCAAAGGATGGCTACCACACTGCTGCATGATTTGATTCACAAAGAGGTTGAAGTATATGTGGATGACATGATTGTGAAGTCTGTGGATAGGGAAGGACATTTAGTTGCTCTAAAGAAGTTCTTTGAAAGAATCATCAAGTACAAGCTGCGTCTGAACCCTCAGAAATGTGCATTTGGAGTGACTGCTGGAAAGCTGCTTGGTTTTATGATCACACAGAGAGGGATAGAAGTAGATCCGGGGAAAATCAAAGCCATCATGGAGATGCAACCACCAAAGACAGAAAAAGAAATCCCGGAATTTTTTGGAAGAATTCAGTTTATCAGCCGTTTCATAGCTCAGTTGATGACTATCTGCGAGCCAATTTTCAAGCTGCTAAAGAAGGATGTACCGACTAAGTGGAATGAAGAATGTCAAGAGGCATTTGATACCATCAGAAGGTATTTGAGCAACCCACCAATACTGGTTCCCCCGCAACAAGGTGAACCGTTATTACTTTACTTAACTGTCACCGAAACCGCGATGGGAGCTATGTTAGCTCAATATCTTGAAGAATCCTTAAAAGAGAATGCCATCTACTACCTCAGCAAGAAGATGACGGATTATGAAGTGAACTATAGTGTTTTGGAAAAGACATGCGTGGCATTGGTATGGGCAACTCAAAAGCTTCGCCATTGCATGATGTCTTTCCAAGTACTCTTGATCAGTCGAATGGACCCATTGAAGTATCTGCTTGAGAAGCCTGCTTTGTCCTATAAAACAGCGCGATGGTTATTGTTATTGTCAGAATTCGACATTCAGTATGTACTGCAGAAATCAGTAAAAGGAAGAGCTATATCAGAACACTTGGCAGAATGTGTTACTTCACAAGCAGACAATGGCAATTACCAGTTCCCAGATGAGGAGATCCTTGTGGTAGAGAAGAAAATATGGAAATCGCACTTTGATGGAGCATTGAATAGGAAAGGATGCGGCATAGGAGTTTGTTTGGAGACGCCAGAAGATGTGATGATACCTGTGGCAGTGAAACTGAACTTTAAGGCAACCAACAACATAGCTGAATATAAAGCTTGCATTCTAGCTTTAGAATCAACATTGGCCTTGGGAGTAGAAGAGCTCGAAGTGTATGGGGATTCAGCCCTTATCATATGCCAGACTAGAGGGGAATAGAAGACTAAGGATGAGAAATTGATACCATATCACGATTATCTAGAGACACTGGCGAAAGAATTCCGTCAAATAAAATTCTTTCACCTGTCTAGGCAAAAGAACAAGTTTGCGGATGCCTTAGCCACTCTAGCATCCATGGCAGAGATCCCAATAGAAGGGGGAGTAGCACCAATGATCATTGAATCTAGAGAAGTATCCATCTACTGTTGCGCCCTAAGGGAAGGAGAACCAAACGACGGGAAGCCGTGGTATCATGATATTCAGCAGTACTTAGAAAAAGGGGAGTATCCACTAGAAGCATCCTATGTTGACCGAAGAATTTTGAGAAGGTTGGCTAGCCAGTTCATCTTGTGCAGTGGGAGATTATATAAAAGGTCTTTTGACGGTGTCCATCTCTTGTGTGTAACAGAAGATGAAGCAGAGTAGATTATTCAGGAAATATATGAAGGGGCTGGGGCTCCACATATGAATGGGTATATGCTTGCGAAGAAGATTTTGAGATTGGGTTACTATTGGTCGACCTTAGAAAGTGATTGTGCTAAACATGTTAAAAAATGCCATAAGTGCCAAGTGCTTGCAAGTGGTAAGCATCAGCCATCCATGCCACTCACTACCATGTCATCACCATGGCCATTTGCAACATGAGGCATTGATATCATCGGCAAGATCACTCCTGCGGCCTCGAATGGGCATGAGTACATATTGGTGGCCATAGATTACTTTACCAAATGGGTAGAAGCAGTGTCGTACAAGACTTTGAATGCTAAGCAGGTTGCCAAGTTCATACAGTGCAACATTATCTACCGATATGGAGTGCCACGTGAGTTTATTTCAGACAATGGGCAACATTTCAAAAAAGAGACTGAAGAGCTTCTTAAGAAATATGGTATAGTACATCACCATTCCTCTCCTTATTGTCCGCAGACTAATGGAGCAGTAGAGGCAGCTAACAAGAATTTAAAGACCATTTTGAAGAAGACCACTGATACGTACAACGATTGGCATGAGAAATTGCCTCTGGCATTGTAGGGCTATCACACATCCATTAGGGCGTCAACTGGGGCTACGCCTTACTCGTTAGTGTATGGTATGGAAGCAGTGTTACCAATTGAGTTAGAGATACCTTCACCAAGGGCTGTGAAGTTGCAAGGAAGTCTTGAGGTCTTGTGTTCGTGTGGACTTCATTGGAGGCTACCATACACTTTGGAGCTCAAGGATTGGAGGATTGATTCATCAAGGAACATCAAGTAAGCTTTAATTTATTGTTTAAATTAAATATTTTGATTCTTATCATCGTTTGAGTTCATCATTGGGATGAGTACTATGGAGAAATTTTTGTTTGTTATTTCCGCTGCGCTTCTCCCATGTATTCTTTCAAAATCATTCTTGAAGATTTTAATTTACTTCAAAATGAAGGAAATTCTAGGATTTAAGAGCCAACATTTGAAATATTAATGCAGAAACTTTGTCGCAACTTGCAGTGCAGTACAAGTTTCAAAGATTTTTCGGCCAATAATGGCTGAAATTAATCAACAATTACAACAAACCATTGTTAATACAATGAATAATCAATTTTCATCTACAAATAAAGAAGTATGCAATGGTTTACAAAAGAAAAATAACTTACTTCCTATTTCCCCAGGAAATTCTTTTTTGGGTATGCCTCCTCAAGTTCATTTGGAACCTGGGGGGTTGATAAAGATAACGCTAATTTATGGCCAAAGTGAAAATAATGAACCAATAAGTGGTCTTAATGATGCAAATAGATTGAAAGCAGTTATTAATGCCCAACAAAATGATTTGATAATGCCAACTCAAACGCCTATCATGAGAGATGCAAATAGAGTAAGCATTAGTTCTTTTAAGGCAAATAAAAGTAATGTAAACAAAACAACTCATCATAATGAGTTTATTAGTAAGCTTACAAGGCTTATCTACAATCCAAAGGATATTAGTAGATCTGCATTTGTTCTTATAGATCCAACTCAACATGCAAATTTATCCTATGATATAAATAGAGTAAATTCTAACACTATTAATAGAGTTGAACTCGAGGGGTCTTTTTTACCAAAACCAATTGTCAAATTGTTTACACCATAAAATAATAGGCCAATGAAAAAATGCCTTGTAACCAATTAAATAATGAGTTTAATTGGCTAAATGGCTTACCAATTAATGAAGGACACATGTCCAAGTCAGTTTTAAGGTGAATAATCTGGAGAAAAACCAGAATTCTCTCACGTTCTCTTCAACTAACCGCAAAAAACTGCTTTGGCGGTTACTTTTTGAACATTTAAGTATGTTATAAATATATTTCCATCAAAGAATGCAGCAAGTAACTGCTAATAACTGCTGTAGCAGTTACTTTTAATAAATTAAATATGTTTTAATTGTTCTTTATAAGAGAATGCATCAAATAACCGCCAAAGGTGTTTATTTTTTGAATATTTAAACAAGTTTTGGTAGTTTTTTATAAGAGAATCATAGATATTCGTTCTCAAACATTTAAAATCAGTCTCCAGTTATTCAAGTCAAAACAGATTTTTACATAAAAGTGTAAGTTCCAGATTGGATTGAAAAGAAACAGTCAGAAGCTTCAAACCAATTATTATACAGCAAAGCCGAATTTCCACAATTGCCTGATGATAATATTTTGGCTTGATTAACTTCGAACCAATCTTTTTGCCTTGAAACGGTGTAAGGTCAACCTTTCTGGCACACCCCCCACTTCAAACCATATGTGTGCAGTTGTCATCTTGAAGATTTCTTGAGGGAACATAACCAAAATGATGTTAATAAGCCAATAGTTGGCCAAATAAATGTAACTAGGCTTTGTGTTTCTTATTTAGTTCCTCAAAATAAATTTGGAGGTTCTTCAATGCCAATGCAATTTTATGGTGTGGGAGATGTAAACAAAATAGTTACTACACCTTTTGATGCAAGTCGAATTGGTGTGACCAATATCATTCCTCAAATGGAATTTGGAAGTCAAGCCATGTTAAGTCCCATTTATGGTCAATTTGAAGTCAATAGGCGAATAAGTACATCTTTTGATGCATATAGGATATGTGTTCCAAACATAAACCCTTAAGTGGATCTCGAGGGTTCAATAGGAATGAGGACCAATCCAGTTAATAGGGTTGAAGAACATGGTCTTAGACCACCTTAATATGGACCTAGACCAAGAAGCATCCCTCAAGTTTCAGTAGAACTCGGGGGGTCGATGTCAAGGCCAATTTATGGCCAATGTGATGTTTATAGGCCAATTATTGGCCATTTCAATACAATATGGACATAAACTTTAAGTTTTGTTCCTTAAGTAAAACTCGGGGGGTCCAAGTTTCAATGTATAGAAAATCATACCTGAAATGGGTTGATAGAGTTCTTGAGTTAAAATATATATTTTAAAAATTAAAATTTTCATAAAAAGTTTGGATAAGAACTCATTTTCTTCAATCCAAGAGATTGAAATAAAATTACATAACACTAACATTCCAATAGTTTAATGGCTAAAGGATATGTTTTCATGAAAGACCAACAACATTTATATAATTAGCAAAAATATGTTTATGGTCTTAATACTTTTACTTTGCCTTGAAATTTTTGCAGGACCAATGTCACAAGGGTGATCTTGAGCCCATAGACAATCATGAGGAAAAGCATAAGAACATGGTAGATATCCTAAACTTTTCCTTGAAGAAAATTAATGTGGAAGTCCATGATTTGGAGTTTCCAACATAGAAAATCATTATGTCAAATTGGTTCAAAGGACCGTAAATTTGGCGAATGATCACCAAACTGGAAAAGTCTTTTCCAAATTCATAGTGTTGAAGGGTGATGTTTATCATTCAAGAAATTTAAATAGTTATGTCCATCGAAGAAAAATTAATGGCATGTATCTTAATGAATATTTTTCCATGTATCTTAATGAATATTTTTCCACAATGTGGGAAATTATATAACAAAAAAACATAAGAAGTAATTAAAAAATAAAAAGTGCCAGCAAAATGGTATTTGGAAAAAACTATATGCCAAAGAATTGTGGTATTTACATGCAAAATGAGAAAATGACATATTATTTTAATTAAATCAATTCAAAACTCTAATGAGTTTCTCTTGATGCGGGGGTATGTTAACCACCAAAAAATATTAAGCCAATAGAAAAGAGGCATGTAGGCAATTAAATGATGAATTTAAGTGACTAAAAAATTGCTAATCAACAAAAGACACATGTCCAAATCAGTTTTGGAGAAAGAAATCTGAAAAAACCAGAATTCCCCATCTTTTTCCCCAAATAACCGCTATGGCGGTTATTTTTTGAATATTTAAACATGCTTTAGTAGTTTTTTTATAAGAGAATGATAGATTTTCGTTCTCAAACATTTAAAAATCAGTCTGCAACAGTTATTCAAGTAAGAAAATATATTTTTACAGCCACGTGGAAGTTCCAGATTGGGTTGAAGACGGACAATCAGAAGCTTCATACCAATCATTATGCGGCAAAACTCCATCACAGCAGTACACATGGACTCCAAACATGATGTAGGAGCACTTGACACTTGTCAACACCTCATTTGACACGAATTGAAAGTAGTTACCTTGTAAGTCTATAAATAGAAGAAGAATCCTCCATGCAAAGGGTTCCACAACCACACAAGACTCACGTCTTTAAATTTATTTTTATCTTTCTCTTCTCATCCCAATGTTTCTATTAACTTAAGACTTCTCTTCTTATCCCATACTCTGTAGGCCTCTCCCTCAATTTGTCTAATATCTCTCTCCCTTATCTCTCTATCATCTTCTTCTAAGATCTCTCTCCCTCTTCTTACTATCATTTTCTATCTGATTCTCTAGTATAGAGTCCTTGCTTCGAAGGACTTTAACAGAAGTGTATAATTGTTTTACTAGAAATGGAGGTAATAATATAATTATGTGGTTTCTTTGAATCGTTTTATTTATTGTTTTACTTATTACATTTTAAGTTATTTGAATTATTTTGCCATGTTATAATTAAATAAAGTCCTCTTCATTGAGGCAAAACCGAATTCCTACAATTGTCTGATTATAATATTTTGGCTCGATTAGCTTCGAACCAATCGTATACCTTGAAACGGTGCAAGGTCAACCTTTCTGGCACGCCCCCACTAAAAACCATACGTGTGCAGTTGCCATCTTGAAGATTTCTTGAGTGAACATTAGTATACCTATGAAATCGTCTTAAACCCAATAGATTTTTTAATTGTGGATACATATAATACCTAACTCAAGTAATTCATTTGATCATTGCTTTGAAGCAAACTTGTAAAGTGAAAGTTGGGATGTCCAATAGGCCAATGCGAATAATCCTAAAATGAAAATAAATTGTAAAAATTTACAAAAATTATCCATATTAAATATGATATTTAAACTTAAAGAGTAGATTTTTAAAAGCACACATGATGATGAAAGTTTAGACCATAAGGTACACCAAAGTGATGGAGGGACTGATAAAAAACTGTTGGATTATGCATTGTTTGAAATGGAGGATGTGGCAATCTAGTAATTGTTCCAAGATTATCTACACATAAGAATTATAATTAAGATAAATTTAAAGAATTGGTACTTTCTCAAATAATTAAAAACAACATAGCTTACAAGAAACAATGTGGCTAGGCTGTAATATTTGCACCAAACTTGCAATTTTTGGTGCCTTCTTCTTTCGCTTCTCCGTATTACATTTCAATCTTGCATTTTTTTACCCCTTTAGTACTTGCACATGCCATATTTAACACCGGTTGCTCATAGGTGGAATTGTCATGACTAGACTTATCATTTATTTTGTTAAAATTTTCCACTATGATTATAGTCTCCATATCTCTTTCAAGTTGCTCCATTGCCTTTGCTAGTTTGTTTTTTTTTTTTTTTTTTAAACAATCCTAATACCTCTTTCGCTCATTGAAAAAAAATACTAAAAACAGGATTTCCTTTATGCTCAACTCACTAAAGCGTAATGTATAGGAGGACTTGGACTTCCCATTTTTAAATTTTTTTTTTTTTTTTTTGCGATGAAACCACGATTTCTTTCTTTGCCCCCTTAGTCCATCTCTTCAAAATGTATTTGTAAGGTATGCTTGTCATATTCTTCAAATCAATTATTTTTAATATATGGTGGCACAACATCCCTATGGATTCAAATGACTTGCAAGAACAAGAAATCACATTAGTAAGAGAGTTTAATTGAATTACATAAACACACTACTTTTTGGCGACCTTTAATTGCTTCATAGATATAAACTTTCATCATCACTAACTTCTCTCATCCGCAGCCCCATGCTAACCATAAGTTCATTTTCAAACGCTTGAAACATTTTAACAATGAAGACATTAGTCCTATGAGTTAAGACTCCACACTTTACTTTCAAGTGAGGTATGCCTTGTTTGTAATGAAAATCATCTTGTAACTTTGTTAGACGTATCTCTTAGATTTTTTACTCATAATGGTGCATGAAGTTAATCAAATTTATTGTCTTTGTGGAAATTTAATGAAGAACACTATTTGTGCTCTCACTCCTTTGGGTGGATCTAATCCTTGCTGAAAAAGTATCCAAATTATGACTGAACTTCGCTTCTCTCAAAGTGAATATGACTTACTAAGCCAAGAATAATTATCAGGATTGAAGTTCTTAATCATAGCATCTCATGTGGCTTCAAAATATAGTACACTATGATGACTATGAATTACTTTTAGAATTGCTTCTTGAACTCAGGATTAGCATAATATACAACAAGATGTTATGTAGCTTTTTTAGAAATGTGCCAAGTGCATAAACGACGGTGTGTATATAAACACTCTTTCTTGCACTTTTTATTGATTTATTCTTATTTTTAAAAATAGTTTTTGGTTTTTGATGTCCTAATGCTTCTTAAAAAATGCCTTGAACAACTAAACAAATGATTCAATGCTGTCATCCAACAAAAAAACACAACCAAATAACACATTTTTTTCAATAATGATTAACCCCATGAATGGAGCACAAAAAAAGTTGTATTTGCTTGCTCGAAATGAAGTGTTGAAACATACAACATCTCTAAAGCAATCATAATCTAATTTTGATTTACCATTTCTTCAAAAGAAATTTGTCCTTCGATTAAATTGTTTTACTTGGATTGTGTAAAAAAAAAATAGAAACCTCAGCTTGTTTATGCTTAAAATAATTCATTAAACTTTGTTCGTCCCCTCCTTCTATTATTTCATCATTCTTCCTTTGAAAATAATTTCAACAATATTTTTTTGTAAAGCCAACATTCTCAGCACCACCAACCAATTTTTCTTATTGGGAGTACGATTTTGTCAGTTTTATCCCTACATCAATCATTGAACTAATGACACTCACGTGTGCATTTGATATTTTTTGGCATGATCTTAGAAATTTCGCAAGCACATTGTTATGATGTGGATTGATATGAGAACCATCCACACACCATTCTTCACTTTGAATTGGATTACAGCTTTACTGTTAGGTTGTATGCCTTCAAAACGTACCATTTTTTCCTTGGACCTAGTTTTTGGGATCTCTAATCCTTAGGCAGGGTATCCTCATACGTGATTTAATTTTCTTTCGCTTAAGTCCCATCCCCCTCGATGTATTCCATATCTTATCTCTCTAACTAAAGCTTTTGTTAAAGAATCGACAATATTATCACCTAATCTCACATAATTAATATTTATAGCACCTTGCTCAAACATGATCTCACAGTTCTATGTTTATGTCTTATGGATTTGGATTTTCCACTATAATATTTATTCTGTACTCTGTCTATAGTAGTAGTACTAGCTATCACAATATATTAAGACAGATGGTATTGGTTTTTCCTACATTGGTATTTCAAATAGTCAGTCTTTTAACCAACCTACTTGTTCATTGGCTGATGCCAATGGTAATAGCTTTGATTCCATGGTGGACTTAGCTATAATTTGTTTTTTCTTTGATCTCCAACAAATAGCTCCACCTCTTAAGGTAAATACATAGCCAGCGGTAAACAACGAATCACTAGATTGGAAATTTCAACTCGCATCATTATACCCTTCAAGTATAATGAGATATCTTTTATAAAACAAGCCATAATTAGAAGTTAATTCTTTTTAAATATCTCGTTATCTGATTAATTGCATTCCAATGTTCAAGGTTTGGTTTAGCAATAAATCTACTAAATACACCTACAGCATACTGCTCCTTATGATATCAGGTCTAGTACAATCTGTTGCATATCTCAAACTATTAATTACACTAGCATACTCCTTTTGATTTAAAATATCACTATTTTTTTCAGCTGGGTTTAAAAGAATGCTAGAATCAAAAGGTGTATACATACAGGCTTGCAATCAAAATATTTATATTTTTTAAATATCTTTTCAATATATTGAGATTGGTCAAGAAAGATACCTTCAAAAGTTCTAATAATTTTCATACCAAGTATAACATTTGCTTCACCTATATCTTTTATATCAAAACTATTATTAAGTAATGACTTGGTATTTTCGATCAATTATATCTAAATTTGTTCCTAATATTAACAATATCATCCACATATATAAACATATATTTACATGATCATTATTTTCAGATTTATAATAAATATATTTATCACTTTCATTTGATTTAAATCCATATTTTTACACACATATCAAATTTCTCATGCCACAGTTTTGGTGCTTGTCTTAAACCATACAAAGACTTAGTTAATTTACAAATTTTATTCTCATTTCCTGGTAAAATAAATCCCTCGGGTTGATCCATAGATATTTCTTCTTCTAAGTCTTAATTTAGAAATTTCATTTTTACATCTTTGAAGATAATATTTATAGCTATTAACAATCTTATGGATGTAACTCTAATGACAGGTGAAAAATGTAAAAAATAAGTTTATATCTTCCTCTTGTTTAAATCCCTTAGTAACTAACCTTGCTTTATATTTATTTATAGAACCATTGGGTTTAAGTTTTCTTCTTAAGACCCATTTACATCCTACAGTATTACAACCAGGAGGTAAATCTATAGTATACCTCATCCACCTTCTTCCCTTCTTGCGCACGTAAGGTGCCAAGTTTTATTTCAATTCATTAAGTGTAAGAGAATGACAGAGCTAATAAACTACTCCATGTTCTCTTCTCTAGCCAATGTAAAATAATGTGCAAGGAAAAGGTAAGAATGTTTTTTTTTTTTTTCCTTTTTTATAATTAAAATACACTAATGTTATAAATAAAAGAAATGTAGAAAAAGAAAGCAATCACGAGACACAAGAAATTACGTGGTTCAGCCTTTAGCCTACGTCCACGGTAGCCAACAATCCAAGCTCTTCACTATGAATATTCACAAGTTACTTTTCTATCTATAATCTTCATGATGGTGACACCTCTATTTATAAGCTAATACTCATAATAAGTGGAAAATCAAAAGCCATAAGTTACCAATATCAAGAGGTCATAAGTTACATGATTAAGAGTGGAAGAGGAAGAGAAAAGGTTATGGAATGAGGTGGTCATCCACATGTACATGCATGCATTTACAACACTCTCCCTTGGATGTCCACGACATGATGGTAAATTACTTCTGGATGCTCCCATGATTATGACAAGCTTTAATTTGTTTGATGATTGAGCCGGCGCATCCCAATATTGTATACCATTTATTGGAATGTTGACTTTGGCAAAGCTTTAGTGAATAGGTCCGCAAGATTATCATATGAGTGGATCTTTTTTATTTCAATCTCATGACTCTTCTGGAGTTCATGTTCATAGAAGAACTTTAGTGAAATATGCTTTTTTTTTATCTCCCTTAATATAACCTCCTTGGATTTGAGCGATGCAAGCAGTATTGTCTTCATATATAATAGTTGGATCATTTGTGATTGGAGATAATTGACAGGAGCCTCGAATATGTTGAATTATAGATCTCAACCAAATGCATTCCTGACTTGCTTCATAAAGTGTCAATATTTCTGAATGGTTAGAAGAAGTGGCTACCAATGTTTGTGAAAGGAATCGTTCGAAAAACATGGAATCGCAGCGGAAGACAAAATAAAACTTTTATTTTTGATGATTCCAT
>JAESVK010062384.1:0-10253 GCA_017140935.1 Hamamelis virginiana
TTAAAAGTGTTGAAAATCGTGTGATCTAGTAGGGATTAGGTTTTTCAATTGGTATCAGAGCCTAATTCACTGTGATAGGCTTACACCTAGGTGATAAGGTCTCTAGATCATAATTTCCCTCTCCCATGGAGGAAGGAAATTCTGTCACACGTCCACCAAAGTTCGATGGATCAAATTATGCCTATTGGAAGGCTAGAATGAGGATATTTTTGAAATCACTAGATGAAAGGGTATGGGTTACTGTTGAGAGAGGTTGGACCCCTCCCACTATGAAAGTTGGTGAGGACACCATACCTAAACCCGCTGATTTATGGGAAAAGGAAGAATTAGAAAAAGCTAGTTGGAATAGTAGAGGGTTGAATGCTATTTGCAATGCCTTGACTGCTAGCGAATATCGTAGAATCATGATGTGTGAAACATCCAAGGAAGCATGGGATATTTTGAAAATAACTCATGAAGGTACTACCCTTGTCAAGAACTCAAAACTTCAAATGCTCACTTCTCAATTTGAAAGAATTTGCATGGAAGAAAATGAGACATTTTCAGAGTTTTATGCTAAGTTGAGTGACATTGTTAACTCCTCTTTTAATCTTGGTGAAAGAATTCCTGATTTTCAAGTTGTCAAAAAGATTTTAAGATCTCTTCCTGATCGGTTCCAACCCAAAATCACTGCTATTGAAGAGAGCAAAGACATAGGTTCAATTCGAGTGGATGAATTGGTTGGATCCATTCAAACATTTGAAATGAATCTAAAAGATTCAAAAACTAAAAACAAAGGTATTGCTCTATCTTCAATGAAGGAAGAGATTAAATCAATTGAAAATGGTCTTGATGTGAATGATGATGAACTTGCACTGTTTGTCAAACAATACAAAAAATATCTCAAAGCTAAACAAGGTTTTTCAAATCAAAATAAAAAGTTTGACAGAGGTCAAGGGACATCATCAGCAAAAGTTGACAATAGGAATTCAAAAACTGGAAAAGAATGTTTCAATTGTCACAAACCTGGTCATAGGGCTGCAGAATGTCCTGAAAAGAGGAGAAATCAAAACAAAGCTTATAATGCTACCTTGAGTGATAGTGATGAGGAGAATAATACCTCTCACGAGAATGAGTCTGAAAATGAGGAGGGTAATTTCACTGCCTTTGTTGTGACTACAAATCCTATGTGTGAATCCACTTGTGTTCAAAAACCCCCAAGGTTGGAGAACATTAAGTTCATGTACTGGAAAATCAAGATGAAAATTTTTCTAGAATCCATTGATGTTAATGTGTGGAGAAGTGTGGAAATGGGTTGGTCACATCCCATGTTAAACACTAATGGTGAACTCATCTTGAAACCTCTTGAAAATTGGAATCGGGATGAAATTGAATCTCAAAATTGGAATAAAATTGGTTTCAAATTTATATGTGAGGCTCTAAATGATCATGATCTTAAGCTAATTGAAAATTTTGAAACAGCAAAACAAGCTTGGGATCATCTTGTGATTGTTTATGAGGGAAGCATATGTGAGAAAAATCATAGACTAAATAGTCTATTGAATCAATTTGATGTTATCAAGATGAGTGACCATGAAAGTTTTTGTAATTTCCACACAAAACTCTGTGACATTGTAAATTCCTTGAATGACTTAGGAGAAAAAGTGGATGATTCAAAAATTGCTGACAAAATTGTGAAATCCTTGTCTTTTGAACTCTCTATGAAAGTTGTTGAGTTTGCTAATTGTCAAGATATAAATTCTATTGCTCTTAATGATCTTATTGGTGCTTGTATGTGTTTGGATAATCAATTGTCTGATGTTACTTCTGAAAATGAGTTGAAAGCTTTTGTTGTGTCTTTGGAAACACATGAGGTGTCATCCAACAAAAAGGATATAGATGACTTAGAGTTATTGCTAGGAGTGTCTAGTGATGAGTCTGAAAGTCTAGAGGATGATGAAACTGAGCTTCAAAAGGCCTATGATAACCTGTATGAAGAGGCATATCAACTGAAAAAGAAAAATGTGTCTTTGGCCTTGAAAGCCAAGTCTGATGAGAGTGAAATTGAGATACTCAAAGAAGAGCTGAAAAATCATGTGGTTCACATACAAGATGTGAAAACTGAAAAATTTGCTTTGAATGATAGACTTATTGTTTTGAAACAGGATAATGAATCTTGTGTGTCAAAAGTGAGTGAGTATCAAAAAGAAGTAAAGAGTCTTGAATCAAGACTCAAGTCAGAAATTGAGAGTAATAGTTGTTTGTGTTTGAAGATTAGAAATCTTGAAAATGAATTGGAATTAGCAAATGAAACATTGTTGAAATTGTCCAATGGGAGTAAAAAATTGGATCACATTCTTAGCATTGGGAAGTCCTTTAGTGATAAATCTGGACTAGGCTATGTTGGACCATCTAGTGGTCCATCAACCTCAGGAACCAAGTTTGTTCCTTCTTCCAAGTCATCTCTTGAAAATGAGACTTTGTCTCAACCTAGTCATAAGAGGACTCACTTCAATCCAAATTCCTTTAAGAAGATTCCCACATGTCACTCTTGTGGTGTTGTAGGACACATAAGACCTAATTGTCCTAGAAAAGGTAAAACCCAAGTGAAGAGTGTCTCTCAAAAGAAAGTGATTTGTCATCACTGTGGTGTCATTGGTCATTCAAGACCAAATTGTTTCAAGTTGATGAATAGGGGTCGAGTTAGGGAATTCTCACCTACTTGTCATCATTGTGGAAAAGTTGGTCACATTAGACCAAATTGTTTTCTCCTTCACAAAAATCTTGAGTTGTCTAGACCAAGAAGTGCTCCTAGGTTAAAAGTTGATTTGGGGTCAAATAGAAAGCTACCTAAGTTGCATGAGGTTAAGACAGGGAATAGAGTTTGGGTAAGAAAGGAGAGTCTTAAATGTAATGTCGTGCACACTGCCTTGAGGGCAAAAGAGAGTAAACAGTGGTATTTTGATAGTGGTTGCTCTCGTCATATGACAGGTGACAAATCCTTATTTGTTCACCTTGAAGAGTGTAATGGAGGGACTGTCACTTTTGGTGATGGCAATAGATTAAACATTCAAGGTAAAGGGATTGTTGAATCTCATGGCTTTCCTAAGCTTGAAGATGTTTTTTTTGTTGATGGTCTTAAAGCTAATCTCATTAGCATTAGTCATCTTTGTGACAGTAATTTTTCAGTAAACTTCACTAAGGCTACATGTCGTGTCCTTGGTAAAGATGGGAAGTGTGTTCTTGAAGGAAAAAGAACAAGTGACAACTGTTATGGAATAGTTCCAAATGAGTCTCTAGTTTGTAATAGAGCCAAAGTTGATGATGTTGAGCTTTGGC
This sequence comes from Hamamelis virginiana, assembly GCA_017140935.1. NCBI lineage: Eukaryota > Viridiplantae > Streptophyta > Magnoliopsida > Saxifragales > Hamamelidaceae > Hamamelis > Hamamelis virginiana. Next base: position 3,319 of record JAESVK010062384.1, read on the forward strand.
ATCAACGTCTTGGTCACATAAATTTCAAAGATCTCTCGAAATTGTCAAAAAATGAAATTGTTAGAGGAGTTCCTAAGTTTGACAAAATTGAGGAAAGTGTATGTGGACCATGTCAAAAGGGCAAACAAATTAGAGTGTCTCATAAGAAAACAAGTGGTATTAACACATCTAGACCTCTAGAACTTGTTCATGTTGATCTCATGGGTCCAATGAGAACTGAAAGTTTAGGAGGAAAGAGATACATTTTTGTGATGGTTGATGATTTCTCTAGATTCTCTTGGGTAAAATTTTTGAGAGAAAAATCTGATTGTTTTGAAAACTTCAAAGCCTTGTGTAGGCAACTTCAAATTGAGAAAGGATGTACTATCAATCAAATCATTAGGTTAAGAAGTGATCATGGAAGGGAGTTTGAAAACTCTGAGTTTAGTGAATTTTGTGACAGTGAGGGCATTAATCATGAATTTTCTGCCCCCAAAACACCTCAGCAAAATGGTGTTGTTGAAAGGAAAAACAGAGTCATTCAAGAAATGGCTCGTGTCATGCTTTTGAGCAAGTCTTTAGCCAAACATTTTTGGGCCGAGGCTGTCAATACTGCTTGTCATATCATCAATAGAGTTTATGTGAGACCTCACACCCAATGCTCTCCATATGAATTATGGAAAGGAAAGAAACCCAATTTGAAATATTTTAGAGTCTTTGGAAGTAAATGTTACATTCTTAGGGATAGAGAATCCTTAGGAAAATTTGACTCTAGGAGTGATGATGGTTTTCTTCTAGGATACTCCACTAACAGTCGTGCCTATAGAGTGTTCAATCTTAGGACATCTACTGTGATGGAGTCGATAAATGTGGTCATTAATGATTTGGTGAGCAAAGAAATTGACAAATCTGTAGATGTTGAAGATGAATCATTGAATGCTCCTTGCTCATCAAAATATGATATGGAGGTTGTTAATGTTCAAAGTGAAAGAGGTAGTGATGATCAAGGGACAAATTCTACACCTGTTGATGATTCAATTCCTTCAAACTCTTGGTCCAAAAGATATCATTCTAGTGAGAATATAGTGGGAAAACCTGAAGTTGGAGTTAGGACTAGGAGTCAAATTGAGAATGAGATGACATTTCTGAGTTATACCTCTAAGATTGAACCCAAAAATGTCAAAGAAGCCTTGCTTGATGAGGAATGGGTTCTTGCCATGCAAGAAGAGCTTCATCAGTTTGTCAAGAATGATGTTTGGGATTTAGTTCCTAGACCATCAAATAAGAATGTCATTGGAACTAAATGGATTTATAAAAATAAGACTGATGAATCTGGTGTCATTGTTAGAAACAAGGCTAGACTTGTTGCACAGGGATATACTCAGGAAGAAGGTATAGATTTTGATGAAACTTTTGCTCCTGTTGCTAGGCTTGAGTCTGTTCGCTTGTTGTTATCTGTTGCATGTCATCTCAATTTCACTCTATTTCAAATGGATGTGAAAAGTGCCTTCTTGAATGGATTTCTTCAAGAAGATGTGTTTGTGGAACAACCTAAAGGGTTTGAAGATCCACATCATCCCACTCATGTCTACAAGCTGAAGAAAGCTTTGTATGGTCTCAAACAAGCTCCAAGAGCTTGGTATGAGAGGTTGACATCATACCTTCTAGAGAGGGGTTTCACTAGAGGAAGTGTGGATAAAATTTTGTTCATAAAATCTGTACAAGGGTCAATTGTTGTTGCTCAAGTGTATGTTGATGATATTGTTTTTGGATCAACTTTGAATACACTTGCTCATAGCTTTTCTGAAGAGATGAAGAGAGAGTTTGAAATGAGCATGGTTGGTGAATTAACTTACTTCCTAGGGCTGCAAGTTAAACAAATGGATGATGGGATATTTGTTTCCCAATCCAAATATGCTAAGGAACTTGTCAAAAAGTTTGGACTTGAAAATGCTAAACATGCTAGGTCACCAATGAGCACTAGCACAAAACTTTCCAAGGATGAAAGTGGAAAGGATGTAGGTCAAACCTTATTTCGAAGCATGATAGGTAGCTTGCTCTACCTTACAGCTAGCAGACCTGACATTTCATATAGTGTTGGAGTTTGTGCTAGGTTCCAGTCCAATCCTAAAGAGTCTCATCTTCATGCTGTCAAGCGAATCATTCGCTATATGAGTGGCACACAGGGTTATGGTCTTTGGTATTCGAGGGATACCAATCTTAATCTTGCTGCATATTCTGATGCCGACTGGGCTGGAAATGTGGCTGATAGGAAAAGCACCTCTGGAGGTTGCTTTTATGTTGGAAATTCCTTGGTTTCTTGGCACAGTAAGAAACAAAATTCCATTGCTCTGTCAACAGCTGAAGCTGAATACATTGCTGCTGGTGCATGCTGTGCACAATTGCTGTGGATGAAACAAATGTTGAGTGACTATGGAGTCAAGGATTCAAGTTTAGTTGTATTTTGTGACAATGAGAGTGCAATCAATATTTCCAAAAACCCTGTTCAGCACTCTAGAACCAAACATATTGACATAAGACATCATTTCATAAGAGACTTGGTTGAAAATAAAGTGCTGTCTATGCAATTTGTATCATCTACAAATCAACTTGCTGATCTTCTCACAAAACCTCTTGATAATGCTAGATTTGAATACTTGAGAACAGCTTTGGGGATTTGTATGATTGATTGAAGTTACTGGAGTACAGGATACAAGCATGATAATCACTGAATATGAGTATATCTTGGTATTATCATGTGCATTTTATATCATCTCCTTATTGCATATTGTTCAATGTGATTGAATCTGAAAATCTTCTGCACTCTAGGTTTGATTGTGTTGATTCTATGTTATAATTCTCATGATGTTTGGAATCAAATGGGATGATCATTATTCTATGGATTTGTGATATAGATTGACCCATAAGTAGTCTGAACTATCTTCTCTTCAAGTATCCACATCATCTTGGGTTATGGGATTTCTCTCTCTATACTTTCATTCCCAATCAATTTGGGTCATGGTTTAATTTGCCTCATATGTCCAATGAAAAGGAAATATACTCATGAATGGAAGAAGAGAATTGATCTTCTTGCAAATTCATTGTCTTGAAACCAACATATATTGAAGAGGAGAATTGATCCTACTTCAAATTCTGTGTGAAGAAATCCTATATTGAAAAGCTGTCATGATTATGCTTAAAAGTTCTCCCTAAAATGCTTGATTATCCTATTTCATGATCTTCATGTGTATTCTCTGGGATTCCATGTTCAGCCTTTTGATATCTTGATGAGAAGTTGGTTATCCTCACCTACTTGGTTTGACTTCTATATTCACAATCATTGCATAATTTTTCAAATCATCTTGAGTCTACATCATCTCATTTATACATGGCTATGAATTGATCTTACCATTGCACACACTCACTACTTTGGATTCTCATATTACAATATTCAATCTTGTTATGATGTCCTTTTTGCATGATGATGGTGATCATTGTCTAATCATATCCATTTTTTTCATGCCTGTAGCCTAAATTTTCAGTTTCTTGGTACTTTGTCAAAATGTTATGTCAATAGGTTTTGTTCATTGCTCAAATCTTGTTTTGTAATGCCTCTTGTTCATTGGTATACACTTATTCTTGCATCTAAGTCTCCATTCCTCAAGTAATTTTGCTGATGAAACTGATTTATGTGTATTTTTCCCTTAGTGGATCGATCCACTGCTGGTCTGGATCGATCCAGAGGGCATCTCATGGTTCTACCTGATGTATTGAAGGCTGTTGGATCGATCCAGCTCTTGCCTGGATCGATCTAAATCAATTTGGATCATTTTTTCTCAAAACATGCCTTCTGTAAGTGGAAACTGGATCGATCCAGCTTCCCCTTGGATCGATCCAGCATGGTGTTTCATCTCATTTATCTTGCATTCAGGCTTAGTGGATCGATCCAGCTCCACCTTGGATCGATCCAGAGGTGGTTTCCCTTCCTTTTGTCTCGTGCTCAGGCTTAGTGGATCGATCCAGTCCTCACTTGGATCGATCCAACTTCGAGGAATTTCATTATTTAGGGCAAATTTCAGCGTGCACTGTTCACTTTCTTCTACATTTTTCAGTCTTTTAAGCCCTCTCTCTCCTCTGTATTCTCTGTTACAAGTCTTTTTTCCCTCATTCTAATCCTTTTCTCACACTATGAGTACCTCATTGCTGGACCTCTGTGTTCTCTGCCTCGGATTTTTATGGGTTCGTGTGGTTATCTTCACCATGGCTGGTGGTGAAGGCTCTAGACATGGAGGTTCATCCTCCAAAGGGAAGGGCAAGGCCCCCGCTGCCAAAAAGAGGAAGAATGCTTCTCTCTCTCCTCAAGAGCAAGCGAACCTTCCCAATCCACTCACTGTCGAAGACCCACTGAACGAGGAGCCCTCATTTGCCCATGCCAAGCTCACTAAGGAAGAAGTTTATGAGCGGCGTCCCGTCATTTGTGAGCGTCAAGTAATCCCTAAGGGTATGACCGACACTCTCTTCATTCAAATGATTCAATTTCATAAGTTAGGTCGCTTTTTTGAGCCCATTAAGCTATTTATACCCTCACTAGTCAAGAGTTTCTACATGGGTGTCCACACTGTGAACACCGACACATTTGAGATAGTGTCTAGGGTTAGAGGGAAGTCTATCACTGTGACTCCACAGATGATAGCCGATTATTTGGATGTGCCCCTGCCTCCACCTAATGCTAAATCCTTCTCTTTTGACAATGACTCGAATGTTAGTGATGACCTACTTGTCCATTCTTTGTGTACCTCTGCCGGGTTAAAAAATGGAAAATTCGTTCAAGGCAACCTCAAGGAAGAATTTCGTGCCTTGAACATCATTTTATGGTGGAATTTATTTCCCGGGGGTAGTCGAGTCCATTTTGAGCACTCCAAGGCTCGGTTGTATTATGCCTTCATGAATGGAGCTGTTATCAACTTTCCGAAGCTCATTTGGGGTACCATTCGTATTGTGGCTCGAGCTCATGAGGTCAAGACGGCCTTGCCGTATGGAGCCATGATCACGGAGTTTTGTAAGAAGTTAGGGGTGAAGACTTCTCCATCGGACAGGCCCGAGAAGCCTACTCGTGGTCCCATTGATTTGGCGTGCATTAATCGCAGCCGTGGCCATACCTCTACTCCTGGAGGTGACTCTGATGAGGATGCTCCTGCTCCTGCTCCTGCTACTGCTGCTGCTGCCTCTGATGCTCCACCTCCTGTTTACCCCATGACCATAGCTGGTCTTCATCAGCGCATTGCAGCTTTGGAAGTCAGTCAGGCTCGCACTGATGCGAAGATCGACCACCTCATTGTTAGAGGTATGCCCTAAAACCAATCCTAAAGTGCATATCTATTTCATATTAGGATAAGAAGGTACTGCTTATCGTTTGTATGTTTAAATATATATACGATAATGTCCATGAATAAATGATAAGAGAAATGTGTATCTCAAGTTTGTTGAGATATGAAGACTCATATTTCTCATATACATTTATTCTTAAAGTGTTCCTGCTCATAGGTTTATTAAAGAGGACATTTATTAAACCGGCAAGAGTGGCACAGATTTAAACTAACTCCAATGGGAGGATAGGTAGTCTTTCCTATCAGTGTACAGACACTTAGGTTAATCTGTGGGTGCATATTAGAGAATATGTACACTGAACTTGATCTACTAGAATATTCCTATGGATATTAAGTTAAAGGAATATTCTTATGTTACGTCCATTTGGTAATCCTAAGACCTGAGACACCATAGATGTCTTGTGCCTGAGTTATTAGGGTTTGATAGTGTTTTATGCAGCCTTGATCTTAAGGTTGTTGTCAGCACTCATTGGCTCTAATAGGTCTTGCATGAAGGCATATGAGTGGTCAATAAGGAATCATCACTCTCAATGTTATGAGAGAGAATGTTAGGGTCAGTTCTTAAATATAACTCTCAATGTGAATCTCTGGCCAGAGTGATAGATGAAATATGAAAGGGTTTCATAAGGTTCATCTTATTGAGATTATAATTTGAAGAACATATGACAAGAAAGTTAAGATAGGGTTTTGACTTATATCCATACCCTAAATATCTTAACTGTGACATTAGGGGATGAAGGATTAAGTAACAAGAAGGGTTCACATAGTTCTACTATTCACCCAAACCTAGGGCATGTCATGACACATTGCTAGACGTCACTCATGACCAGTGAAAGCCTATTGATAAGTGTTATCAATGAGGGCATAATTGGAAAAGTTTCAATTAAACCTTTAAATAGAAAGTTTCTATTTTAGGAGACATGGAGATGTCCCTAGTCACTGCTAGGTTGGGGTGAACCCAATGGGTCACACACAAACAAAGAGTATAAGAGAGTCTCTTGAATTAAAGAGAGAGAAGGGAATTTCCTAAAATTAATTCTATTAATAACCTTGTGTTATATAAAGAATTAAGTTATATATTAATTAGTAATATATAATGAAAATTAAGTTACTCTTGGAAATAAGTATTAAATAGAAACCCTAGGGGTTTTCTATAAATACTAGTTGATGAGACAAGCTAGCACTAAGCCTCCCATCATCAAATTAGAGAAAGAGTTTCTCCCCTCTCCCAAGCTTGATTCTTCCATTGTAGAGAAGTTTCAAGGATTCAAGCGATCTTGTATTCGTGTGGATACCGTTGGAGACTTCATCGCGTTGAAGTTCAAGATCAAGGATTGCAAATTGAAAGGCGAATCAAGTAAGATTTATTTATGTTTGATAAATTTATATGCTTGTATGTAAATCAAATGTCCCTATGCTTGTTCGATTCTTGGTTAGGATCATTCGATGATGGAATCATCAATTTAAAAAGTTTTATTTTGTCTTCCGCTGCGATTCCATGTTTTTCGAACGTTTCCTTTCACTATCACCTTGAGGAGGGGAACCACCAAGATTGATGATGCAAAGGGC
>JAESVK010062386.1:0-11351 GCA_017140935.1 Hamamelis virginiana
GTTTTTGAGCCAACACATTATCGATCACATTGTAAGAGCCTACTTTTCTAATGCCAGGTAAAAAATATGCATAATTTGTAATTTATGTTATCATCATGCACATGCACATAATTTCATATTTTATGTTCATCATGCACATAAATTCATATTTTATGTTCATCTAGTTAATTTATTGTGCTATGCTTATGAATCTAAGATAGAATACTGTTATTGTTATGAACACATTGACACAAACTTGATGATCTCTCTAAATGGATGTGGTCTACATGCCTTGTGAAAATTCAGCAGGGTTTACTTTTCAGCTGTAGGTGGAGACTTTCTATGATGTAGGGCATGGTTGGTACCCAAAAATCAAATGTTAACGGTTGATTTCTTATCACGAAAAATCTCTTATGAAATGTGTTCGGTATATTGAGCTAAGGGTTACTTTGATTGCCCATGGATGGCATGAGTTGTGGAAAATTGCCTAGGAAGTGGATCATGGTTCTTCATTTGTACCTCCTCCGCTTCTGTGTGCGTGAAATGTAGAGCTACGAGCATTAATTTCCAATGCATTCATTCCACTTGATATGCCAAAATCAAATTTTAGTACCCCAAATGGCTTCAATGCCAAAATTTTGGCAGCGGTGTGCTCCAATACATTAATGCTATATTTTGTCATTTCTCAACTTTTTTTTTTTTTTTAGAGAAAGTATGACATGGCATAAATGGTAAGTTTCACTTAAGGTGCCAATGTTTCTAACATTGGCTGGTGGATTGTACACGAGTGAACGAAAACCCAAAGACAGAAAAATGGTGGTCCATGGGTTTGCAAGGGAAGAGGACCCTAGCATTGACGCGGGAGTGATGATGAAGACTTAGCCTATGAACCCAACTAAGACCCAGGTTTGATACAATGTTCAAAATCAGAATCAAATTCAATAACTTAAGTTAGCAAGCGGAAGGTTTCTAGAACTTATTTACCAAACTTGGGTGGTGTGAGAATTAAACCGATATATAACAAATCTTCAACAGACAAAATTTGGCACTCCAAATGGAATCTCCATATTAAATGACATTTCATTTGATCGAGCAAATTATTTGGGTGCCAATGCCAAATTTTAAAAATGGCAACTCATACAGCACCTACACTGGAGATGCTCTAAATAAAAGGGTATTTTGAGGTGCAAAAATGGGATTTAGAGTTCTCTCTCTCTCTCTCCCGTGCAAGGAAATGGGTTCTACATCGCAGGAAGAGGAAGAGGAAGAGAATATGCAAGGTGAAGAAGTAGAGATATCGATCATAATATTTAGGACAGATATATATTAAAATGATCTAGTCAGCTAACTAACTAGATGAGGCTTACGGCCTGAGATCAGGCTTTTGAAAATAATGGAATGCAGCCAATATAAATTTTGCATTGTTTCGAACTTTCTAATCCTCACTGAGTGGGAACTCTTCTGCCACTCATCTTTACCGGTAGACATTGTTGATAGCAACATTAATACATATATGTGTTCGCTTAGGAAATCTTCAAGGTGGCAACTGCACACGTATGGTTTGAAGTGGGGGGAGTGCCAGAAAGGTTGACCTTACACTGTTTCAAGGTAACAGATTGGTTCGAAGTTACTCGAGCCAAAATATATTAATCAGGCAATTGTGAGAATTCGGTTTTGCCTCAATGAAGAGGACTTTAAATTAACAGTATAAGGCAAAATAACTATAAATGACTCGAAATGTAACAAGTAAAGCAATAAATAAAATGTTTCGAAGAAACCACATAATCATATTATTACCTGCATTTCTGGTACAGCAATTATACACTTCTGTTAAAGTCCTTCGAAGCAATCAGACAGAAGAGGATAGAAGAGAGAGGGAGAGAGATCTTAGACGAAAAGGATAGAAAGATAAGGGAGAGAGATCTTAGATGAAGGGAAAAAGAGTATGGGATGAGAAAAGAAATTCTAAGTTAAGAGATACATTGAGGTGAGGAGAGGTAAAGAAGAGATATGCATAAAGACGTGCGTCTTGTGAGGTCGTGGACCTTTTGCATGGAGAGTTCTTCATCTATTTATAGACTTGAGATGTAACTACCTTCAATTCGTATCAAATGAGGTGTTGACAAGTGTCAAGTGCTCCTGCATCTTGTTTGGAGTCCATGTGTACTGCTGTGATGGAGATTTGTTGCATAATGATTGGTTTAAAGCTTCTGACTGCCCATCTTCAATCCAATCTGGAACTTCCAATTTTCTGTAAAAACCTGTTTTCTTACTTAAATAACTGCTGCATACTGGTTTTTAAATGTTTGAGAACGAAAATCTATCATTCTCTTATAAAAAACGACCAAAGCATACTTTAAATATATAAAAAGTAACTGCTACAGCAGTTATTAGCAGTTACTTGCTGCATTCTTTGATGGAAATACCTTTAAAATATGTTTAAATGTTCAAAAGGTAACTGCTATAGCAGTTTTTTGCAGTTATTTGAAGAGAACGTGGGGGGATTCTGGTTTTTTCTCCAGATTATTCACCTTAAAACTGACTTGGACATGTGTCCTTCATTAATTGGTAAGCCATTTAGCCAATTAAACTCATTCTTTAATTGGTTATAAGGCACTTTTTCATTGGCTAGTTATTTTATGGTGTAAACAATATGACAAGACATGCATATTAATTTCTAGGCTTAATTCTTTCCCATTCATTAAATATCAATTTTCTGTGGTTGTGGTTCAAAAGCTTAAAAATAATCAGATGTGAAAATGCCTACCGGATTGTTTCATGGTCAGAGCCTTTGATAGTAAAGACCCAAAATGTTCACGCTTTCAACTTGAAAGTTTTAAGGTACAAAAATTCAAAGCATGCTTTGTCTAACGGTTGAAGCTCCTTTGAAATTGCTCATAATTGGAAAAAAAGAAAGTCAACTGTCAGAGCCAGACCATACTGCAAGAGTGTCCCACCCACCAGAAAAGAAGCACTAGATGACATTTAAAAGTGAATTAAACAATATTTAAAGACGCGACTTTGGAATATTTCTACTTGGTATAATTTGTGAACAGGATATAATTAATTTGATAGGTAACACATTTACACCATGTAGTGTAATGTGTGGACAGGGGAAGGATATTTATGCTGGTGGGTGGAACACTCTTTGCACTATGATCTGACCGGTAACACATTGTTCAAGTTTATTTTATATTGAGTTTTTTCAAAAACCAATCGTTGGATCGTTGTGATTTTTTACAGGCATTACATATAGAAGAGGAGTATCTAATCCAATAGTCGGTTTTACAAAATCTCTTCTAAAACTAGCCATATAAAGGTGACCTGACGCAACTTGCGTCAAGTCGACCTGATAATAACATTTCTGTATACATAAATACTAAATATCTTTTACCTCGAAATGTTGCTTCCTTGCCCCATACAAATTTGTTAGCTCATTTATCAAAATCTTTCCTCCACTTTCAACTTAACAATCTTTTATTTCTAAAAAAGACTAAGGGTCCGTTTATGTTAACTTTTTCTAAAATCACTTTTGAATAACTATCTCTTCATACAATTCTTTAAAATTATATTCAAATTATGTCTTCATGTACTAAAATTTAATTACTAAAAGTAATTGTGGCAAAAGTTGGGGCTTCCTAACTTTTGGCACAATCACTTATTTTATGAAAATCTTACCAACATCCTATCTCATCTTAAGTTGTCTAAAAGTGATTATCACTACATCTCTTAAATCAAATGGACCCTAATTATAATATTTTTTGCAAAATGAATAATAAACTAATTGCCAATAAAAGAAAATTGCTCCCCTAAAGCAAATTCCTTTCTTCGTTCCTACTCGTTCACCGCATTAACCATAAGACACCAATAACAGCAGACCCATCGAAAGGACCACCAAAGAAATGCACCAGAGTAGTTGATTTTAGTGGTGTCAAAATGGATTGATCGGGCCGGGCCGGGCCTTTAAGTTATTGGGCAATCAGACTATTGGATCGAATCGGTCAGGGTCCATTAAGGTATCAGATCGTATCGAACCAGTCCAATAAAGAAGAAAAGGCCTTTCTGATCCTGGTCCATTTAGTTAACGGACCGAATCGAATTGAACTGATAGACCAGGACATATCGGGCTAATGGATCAAGCCAAATCGAGCTAGTGGATTGGATCGGATCGGTCTAGGCTAATGGGCCAAATTAGACCGAGCTAATGGTCTACTAAAATTAATTTTTTTTTTTTTTTTTTTTTTTTTTCTTGTCATTCTTTATAGTATATTTTAATTACAATGTAAAAAAAAAAAAAGCATTAAGAATCCCTAGCCTTATTGACTTTGACTTTGTTGATTTATGGTGGAGGTCAAAGTCAACTTTAGCCTTGCCCATTGGGGGATTACTCAATGGTGACGCAAGCCAATCTAGCACGGGTTCACTTGACCTGATCTTCCTTAATTGCCAGTCCAACTAGATATTGATCGAGAATCCCTAGCCTTTACTTGAACATCAATCTCCTTATGAAACAGATGAAGCTGCCTAGTCCATGGGCTCCCATAACTGTTGTGCTTTTTTCTGCCAAGAACATTGAATTGACATCTGTAACATATGACATTGATGGTGAAACATACTGAACAGAGAAATTGTGTAATCGTATTGCTGTTTAGGCTGCAAATTTCTCTAACCTCAACGTCCCATTAATTGGGTTTACAAGGAAAAGACGACACAGGGGTCTTCCCAAAAATCCCAACACGGTTATTAATGTGAAATTAATTAAAAACAAATAACAAAAAGCAAAGAATTCGAACATGCAAGAACGTGCAGAAAGCATAAATAAAAATGACAAGTGGATTTTTTTTAAGGATGAGATTAGTTGAAATATACAAAACTGATTATTAAAATAAATGGAGAGTAGTTAAAACAAATTTCCATATAAGGGAATGTTTGGAAAACCTGAACATTAACCTGATTAGCTGAAAATGAATTCAACTAATTTTTATTTTAGTACTATTTTATTGGCAAAGGAACATATATGGTTACATATTACCATACTTCGACTCCAGTGATCATGTGCTTCCTTAGGAACTAACCGTTTTTGCTTAATTTGCTAAATTGCTAGTTGCTTCTCATATACGATTATGACGCATGCTGTTATCTTTAAACAATTAACATTTAGAATTCGAATGTTAATTGAATCCATTTGTAATTTTTAATGTCAAAATCTCATGTGCATGTTAAAGTCTGCATCAAGCTAGAGGTCATTTGAATTGACAGGTGCTGGCCAAAGATTATTTTAATTTTGGAAGTCGTCGATCCCAATTCATCATTTTTGTGTTACTATTAATAAGAAGTCGATCGATCTTTAATTATCTGAATTTCAACTAAAAGATTCATTCAATTCTTTGGTTAATCTTTTGTTAATCCTCTTAGATCGATCAGTACTATAAAGCAGCTCATGAAGTGTCGTTGTTCGTTTCATGCTTTTCATTAAATTGCTTCATTTTCTTTTCCATATACTCGATCACAAAAGGTCGATTAAAAATGCCCAACACAATTTTCGGCATCTGGTCACGGTGGTGGAATGGTAGCAACCAGAAAGGTGAATTTCATGGCTCAATTCTTGGTGTTTCAGTCAAGATGCTTGTGATCATCTGGTCGCTAATTATTTGGAGAGTTATGAAGAAGAAGTCTAGGCCTCCATTGCCACCAGGCCCTCGTGGGTTGCCAATTGTAGGGTACCTCCTGTTGGAAATTAATTAAACCCAATTTATGTGAGTCCTTTTGTAAATATTAATATGGGGTTGCCTTGTAATTATTTTTTATTAAGGGCTGGGTTGCAATATGTAACTTTTTGTTATTTTTCTAGTGTAAAAAATGAAAATAGAAAGCTCTAGAATCTGCTGTAGGAAAGAATAAGAAAAATAGGGGAGCTGCTGTTCGCTGAAAGAAGAAGAAAAACAAGGGCTGTTTTGAACATGAAAAAAGGTGTTTTTTGAGAAGAAAATGAATGAAATTTGATGTGGAATTGATCTTCAAAGAGATAAGTGGTTCATTGTTGATTATTTACTTGTATAACCGTCTTTTGTTGAGTGAATAGGTGCTGAAATTTCCAGGTTCATGCTCTATTTCTTATGCTCTGTTCTGTGTTGCTTTTTGTTGTCTTTGTGTGTATATTCTCTTCATTTCTCCTCCAACAAATTTAGTATCAGAGCCTAGGGTAGTTTGGTGTTGATTTTGGTGAACCTAGGGTTTGTAATTGGTGTTTTTGGTTGCTTTGAGTTGAGATGGCAAGCAATATGATTCAACCCACAATTCCCAAGTTGAGTAAAGAAAATTATGAGAATCGGTGTATTCAAATGAAGGTGTTATTGGCTTCTCAAGATTTATAAGATATGGTTGAAAAAGGCTATATGGAGCCTTCCTCACAACAACAAGAAGAACGGTTGAATGAAAATCAAAGAAATGCTCTTCGAGATTCAAGAAAAAAAGAGAAAAAAGCTTTATTCTTAATGTATCAAGGTATTGATGAGTCAACTTTTGAGAAGATTTCTTATGCTTCCACTTCAAAGGAAGCATGGGAAATTCTTAAAAATGCTTTTGGAGGTGCGGATAAAGTTGTGAGAGTTCGACTTCAAGTACTACGAGGTGAATTTGAGGCGTTGAGCATGAATGAAACTGAGTCAATCTCGAACTATTTTTCAAGAGCTTTGTCCATTGTGAATCAAATGATGAGATATGGTGAGAAGATTGATGATGTTTGTGTGATGGAGAAGATCCTACGGTCTTTGATTTCAAAATTTGAGCATGTTGTAGTTGCAATTGAAGAATCAAAAGACTTAGATGCTGTTAATGTATATATATATTGTATATACGGTATAGTTGACTATATACGGTATAGTATAGGATAGTTGTCAGTTGCCTATATAAGGCTCTCTACTTCATTGTACAAATTACATTATTCAATATAGAGTTTATACTTTTCTCTCATTCAACATGGTATCAAAGCTAGGTCTTGGATGGGCTCATATTTTCCATTCCCTTCACTCCTGTATCACTACCTGGGGCCCTCTTCATCGCGAACCCATGGGTCACAAATTCTCAGGCTCGGGGTTCATCCACCCGCGTACAACCCGAGCTGTATGCGGTATCTATCCTATATCTCAATGCTCGGGGGGCCTCTTTATCCAGAAACTCCTAGGCCTACCAAAATCTCTGGCTCAAAGTTTCATCGCCCGCGTACATCCGAGCTGTACGCGAGGGGGAGTGTTGAAAGATTTGTCCCACATCGGTTTCTCACACCACCCAAGCTTGGTTAATAAGTTCTAGAGACCATCCACTTGGTAACTTAAGTTATTGAGTTGGATCCTGGTTTCTCAACATGTTGAATGAGAGAAAAGTATAAACTCTGTATTGAATAATGTAATTTGTACAATGAAGTAGAGAGCCTTATATAGGCAACTGACAACTATCCTATACTATACCGTATATAGTCAACTATACCGTATATACAATATATATATATACATTAACATCCCCCCTCAAACTCAAGGTGGATGAAGAGAAACCAACTTGAGTTTGGAAACTAAATCTGTAAAGCGACTGGGAGGATGAGCCTTGGTGAAGAGATCAGCAGTTTGCTCAATAGATGAGACAGAAAGAAGGCGGACAGTGCCTTGGCCAATATGATGACGAACAAAGTGGCAATCAATCTCGATATGCTTAGTACGATCATGGAATACATTATTGTGTGCAATTTGAATGGCACTTTGGTTGTCATAGTAAATATGAGTGGCAGAAGAATGAGGGACACCCATAGCTTCGAATAGCAAGCAAAGCCATAGAAGTTCTTGGGTAGTATCAGCAAGAGCACGGTATTCGGCTTCAGTACTGGACCTGGCAACGACGGTTTGCTTCTTACTACGCCAGGAGGTAAGAGAGTCACCAAGAAAGAAGCAAAAGCCAGTAGTAGACCGACGATCAGTAGGGTCACCAGCCCAGTCAGCATCTGAGTAAGCTCGCAACTCTAGAGAAGAAGTGGCAGAAAAGTGAAGACCATGAAAGAGAGTGCCCTTTATATAACGAAGAACACGAAGAACGGCTGCAAAGTGAATGGAGCGAGGAGCTGACATGAACTAGCTGACAATGTGAACAACATAGGCAATATCCGGGCGAGTGACTGTGAGATAGATAAGACTGCCAACCAACTGACGATAGAGGGTGGCATCAGGCAGTAAGGTACCGTCAAGAGGAGTAAGTCTGGCATTGGTCTCAAGAGGAGTAGAGACTGTCTTGGCATCTGTGAGTCCAGCACGAGTGAAAAGATCTGAAGCATACTTGGCTTGTGATAGATAGTAACCATGGGAGTCAGATGATATCTCAAGACCGAGAAAATAACTGAGAGAACCAAGATCTTTCATCTCGAAATGCTGATGAAGAAAGGATTTGAGTGCAGAAATGCCACTAAGGTCATTGCCAGTAATAATCATATCATCAACATAGAGCAGAAGAAGAGTAGTGCCGGTGGCTGTCTGACGAATGAAGAGAGCAGAATCATACGGACAAGAGATAAAGCCAAAATCCCCAATAACAGAACTGAACTTGGCAAACCATGCCCGAGGAGCTTGTTTCATTCCATATAAAGCTCGACGAAGTCTACAGACCTTATCTGGAGTATGATCATACCCAGGTGGAGGCTGCATGTAAACTTCTTCAGAAAGATCACCATTGAGAAATGCATTTTTGACATCCGTTTGGTATAGGTTCCATTTTTGAACAACAGCAATAGCAAGTAAACTGCGGACAGAAGTAATACGAGCAACGGGGGCAAAAGTCTCTTCATAATCAATGCCATGTTCTTGAGTAAAGCCCTTGGCTACCAGACGAGCTTTGTAATGCTCGATTGAACCATCAGAACGGGTCTTGATTTTGTAAACCCATTTACAACCCACAATTGATTTTCCACGAGGAAGGTCAACCAAATCCCAAGTATGAGTGGTATGAAAAGCCTGTAATTCTTCAGCCATTGCTTGTTGCCACAGGATTAGAACGAGCCTCATGATAGGTCTGCGGTTCATGATGAGAGAGAATAGTGGAAAAACAATGAAAATCACGAAGAATGATAGATGGTTCCCTTACCCGAGTAGACCGACGAATGGGTGGATCAATGACAGTGTCAGAAGTGGAGGCATGGTCAATGGTGGAGTCTGAGACAGGAGCAGGATCAGGTGCAGGATCATACGAAAGGACATCAATAGTGGCGGAGAATGGTACTGTGGCAGGATTCGTAGACAAAAGAGGCACCTCAGGAGCAGCTGTAGAAAGTTCGAGACCTGTATCAGCATCATCAAGAAATAATGGAATGGAGGGATTAGTAAAGAAGGACTGTGTGTGAGGAATAGGTAAGTGAAATTTGGAGAGTGATGAAAATATTTTGTGCTCCCAGAATACAACATGACGAGAGACACGAAGACGTTTGGAGATGGGATCCCAACATCTATAACCTTTATGTTCTATACCATAGCCCAAGAAGTAACAAAGACGAGAGCGAGGTTCCAACTTAGTACGCTCATGAGGTTGTAGAAGAATAAAACAAGCACACCCAAAAACCCTGAGATGATTATAAGACGGAGAATGACCATATAGACGCTCATAAGGAGAAATGTTACCAATGACGGAAGAAGGAACACGATTGATTGTATACGCAGCAGTGAGAACAGATTCCCCCCAGAAATTCTCAGGACAAGAAGAAGAAATGAGAAGTGCTCGAACTGTATCCAAGAGATGTCGATGTTTACGTTCAACACGCCCATTTTGTTGAGAGGTGTCAGGGCAAGAGCGATGGGGAATAGTACCATTAGTACGAAGAAAAGTGAGAAAATCTGAGTCTCGATACTCCATGGCATTATCTGCACGAAAGACTTTGATTGGACAAGAAAATTGAGTTTTGATCATTTGTACAAAATCATAATAAATCTGTTTAAGTTCAGAGCGATTACGCATGAGATATAGCCAAGTGTAACGAGAATAATCATCAATAAAGATCACAAAATATTTTGATCCCCCCATAGTCGGAACAGGAAAAGGACCCCAAATATCAGAGTGAACTAAATCAAAAGGTGCGGAAGAAATAGAAGTACTATGAGAAAATGGTAAGGCATGTTGTTTTGCAAGTTGACAAGATAAACAGTCTAAATGGTCATGACTAACAGAACCCAAAGAGCCACTAGAAATTAAAGATTGTAAACGACCAACCGATATATGCCTAAGACGAGAGTGCCATAAATGGAGTGAGGAAGTGGAAGGAGCTAGAGCAGCAATCTGATGATGGGAGGGAGATGGAGAAGATGTGTGTAGATTGATGAGCTCAAACAGACGACCAACTTTACGACCAGTCCCAAGAGTCTGTCCAGTCTGAGGATCCTGCACAATACAACCAGAACGTGAGAAAGTAACAGTAAGACCCATGTCACAAAGTTGACCCACAGAAATAAGATTAAGAGTGAGTTTGGGTATGAAATATGTATCAGAAAGAGATAAATGAGAGTGAAAAACTTGTCCTGTATGGCTCACTTGCATATGGGAACCATCGGCAGTATGAATGGGCGGAATATGAGAAGTAGAATTTTGGGTAGAGAAAATAGTAGGATCAGAGGTCATATGATTGCTACATGCATAATCAAAGAACCAAGAGGAGTTACCTGTCGTAGTAGCAGAGAGAGCAGGAGAGAAAGAAATACCAGAATATGAGATAACCTTCTTGAGAAAAGATTTAAGGTCAGCAATGGTAATAGGTGAATGAGGATCTCGAGCAGATAAAGTCTCGGTGGCAGAGGTAGTGGCAGAATAAGAGGCATACAGGATACCTGGAGATGTCCATGATGCTCAAAACTCAGCTATAGAAGCAGTATCTCGAAAAATGGAGTCCAAAAATGGAATTAGGAGGCCGAAAAATTGTAGGAAGGACCGTGTCTGAAAAATGGTGATCCGGCCCGAAAAAATGGCTGAATTGGCTGCAAAGTGCAGTGTAGAAGCAGAATCTCGTAAAATGGACCTCAAAAATGGATTCAAGACGTCGAATTAGTGGGGAAGGGGTCTTCCGAGCTGACACGTGGCACAAGGGGGTGCTGACACGTGGCACAAGGGAGTGCTAACACATGGCAGAATGAGGTGCTGACACGTGGCAGTTGCTGAAGAGGACGCGTGGCAGAAGCTAGGTAGGGCACATGGCTGGCTGACGTGGCAGTATGATGATGACAAGGCAGCAGAGTGCTGACGTGGCAGCAATGACGAGGCAATATGATGCAGACGTGGCAGTCAACGGTCAAAGGTTGACCGGGTCAGTGATCGACTCAGACGACGAGGGAGATTATTCCCCGTCAGTGATCAGA
>JAESVK010062390.1:0-11591 GCA_017140935.1 Hamamelis virginiana
ACCCTAGGGGTTTTCTATAAATACTAGTTGATGAGACAAGCTAGCACTAAGCCTCCCATCATCAAATTAGAGAAAGAGTTTCTCCCATCTCCCAAGCTTGATTCTTCCATTGTAGAGAAGTTTCAAGGATTCAAGCGATCTTGTATTCGTGTGGATACCGTTGGAGACTTCATCGCGTTGAAGTTCAAGATCAAGGATTGCAAATCGAAAGGCGAATCAAGTAAGATTTATTTATGTTTGATAAATTTATATGCTTGTATGTAAATCATATGTCTCTATGCTTGTTCGATTCTTGGTTAGGATCATTCGATGATGGAATCATCAATTTAAAAAGTTTTATTTTGTCTTCCGCTGCGATTCCATGTTTTTCGAACGTTTCCTTTCAACCACGTCCGCACAAATTAAAAAAAATGGACGTCCTCATATGAAAGGCACTGATATTGTTATGAATAATTGTATATGGTGGATGCCACCAAAGTCCACTAAGCCTATCCTTCACTAAGCCTAATCTTCCACTAAGCCTTTCCTCCATAATCCTCCACTAAACCTGTGATAACCCGGAAAATTTTTGCATTTTATTATTTTAAATTTTGGGATATTTTTGTAAAATTGAGAAGTAGTGGGGTGTTTATTATAAATTTAAGAAGTTTTTGGTAAGGTTGCAATTTGAGAAAGTTAAATTTCTTAATAAGACAATCAACCGAACGGCGCCGGTTGATTGTCTAGAGAGGAATTCTGAATGAGGATGAGTACCCATTCGGCGTCGTGATTTCCGTTTGAATTTGTGAATAAAAGTCAATTGAGGTGGTTGAAAAAGAATATAAAAAGATATATATAATAATGAGAGAAGAGTTCGGGAGAGAGAGAACAAAGCTTGCATTCTATTGAATTGATTGGATGATTTATTAAAAAGAAAAAGAAAAATAAAAGAGAGTGGGGTTGGTGGTGGATGATTCAGGAGTGAATAAATAAAGAAATGAAAGGGAGGATAAGGGACAAGGTCGTGTGGAGTGGTTGGTGTTTGTTTTTAAGTGATGGGTGTCCACTCACCAGCCTGCATAATTGAGAGGGAAAGAGTGATTAGAGAGTTTGAGAGTTAGACTCGAGAGTGAGCAACTGTGGCCATGAGCTAAGGGAAGCATTTTTGCCGGAGTTTATCCTGTTAATTTCTAAAGTAAGTATTAATTGTGCTTAAGCTTGATTTTCATATTTGGGTTAGATATTTTTATAATAAATGAGGTATAGAATTATTCTTGTGTTTTTTATGTTTAAAATAATATTTAAATTAAGATTTATGGTTTTGATTAAAGGATTTGTGAAAGATTTGCCAAATAAATATCAATTTGGGATTGTGTGGGTTTTATGCCTAAAACTTTGAAACTTTGTAGTAAATTATGTATATGTCCGAAAATTATGAAATTTGAATATGTTATAAAGCTTGAATTCAGAGATTTTTAGAAACAAGAATCATGGAAAAAGACTAACGAATGAGTAAGATATTGAAGAGAGAAGTTTGCCGAAAAATCGGGAAAATGTTATTAACTAGCCCACTTTGGCACCATTTTAAGATACGTTCGGATAGGAGGTGTTGTATACCACTATAGTAGCTTAAAAGCTTTCACACTGATTCTGTAACATCTTGAATCATCCAAATCGGATGAGAAACGAAGGAGATATAAGTGTGCGAAATTGGCCAAAAAGATAGCACGTGGCGATACATTCCGTACCTTGCTACGTGAGTGAGCCAAGCATGATTCTATGCAGTGAAGGTGCATAATAGACCATAAACCCTCACTTGCAAATTAGCACTTGTAATTATTTTTAGAAATCCTATCAAATCAAGGTTGATAATAAATGGGTGCAAAAATTGTTGTTTGGGATGCGAGAAAGAGCCTAGAAAATTATGGAGCTTAGTGAAGGTGCACCATAAGGCGTACCATACAACCTTACTATATTTTGATTATTTTGGTATGATTTTTCAAACTAATAAAATTTGATAAATTCCATAAAAACTCATGTGAACAGTATATACTAAATTTTGATAAATTTATGAGTTTTGGAAAATAGTTAAAATTCATAAAGAATTGATTTTATAAAAATTATAAGGATTTAGGGTATTTAAAGTTGGGTTTAGACCGCTTAAGGGTCCGAGTTGTTTTATTTTGGGATTTTTAGATCCTTTGTTCTTTATTCTTAATTTTCCTCGCATAAATTATTATTTCCATATTTGGAAGGTCTTTGAAATGACCGTTTGCATTGGGTGCATTGAGCATTGCATTTGGGAGGCTCGTGGAACCATATGGATTGGAAAATACTGTGGAACTAAGGTAGAAATACATAACCTTATACCTATTGATAATGACGGGATATTTTCGAATGGTTTACAAATGCTATGACTTATATGTTATTTTAAATATCATTGATTATTATACTGATAAATGGATACATGGAATATACTGCTTTGTAAACTGTTGAATTGTGTGGCACGTTTATAAAATGAAAACCAAGGCATGGTGTTGAAAGGTTTTAAGAACTTATTTCCATTGCTAAATAAACTATTTTTGGTACTGAATATACGTATTCATAAACATGGGAATGAGCTTTTTATTTCATTATTTCAAGGAAATATTAAAAGGGGGCATATATTGACACTATTTATATAAATATAATTGAGACATTCAATTTTATAATTATATGCCTAATTTTATGAAATGATTTATAAATAGAAAGATTAAAAAATATTTTACATAGTTATTCCCTTGATTTTATTAAACTGAATGTTGTGAAATAGAAATGATATTTATAAGCAATGGTACAGGAATGTATTTTGAAAAAGTGACTTGCCTTGTGAATTATTTATGCCTGGTTGGCAAATGTGATATTTTCGTGGGCAAATGTGATATTATTATGCAATAAAATACATAGAACGTTATATATTTTGGCATAGTCAGTATTCAGAAAGGGCATAGTGTTCTGAGTTGGACCCGAATGAATTATAAGGGCGTAGTGTCCTGGGTGGAGCCTATGAGCGGACCCGAAGGAAATAGCCCATGCAAGTGGCTTACCATCGATGAAGAACCTGTTATGGTTATTATTTTAGAACGCTACGCTAGGGGATCGTTAGCCTGAAAGACAGTCTGATACTTTCGTGAGCCAAATGAATGAATTGATGAATACGGATTGTGAATAGATGGAATTGGAAATAGAATGGTTTGATGAACATGGATTTGGTTTTTGGAATGGAAATGGTTTTCGAAATACAAAAGTATTTTGAACAAATGGAAAAGGTTTGGTAAATATGAAGGTAAGTATGATATTTTCAGAAAGTCCACACATGTTTTGGAATTACTATTTATATTGCTTTATAACTTATAAGAGAAAATTATGATATTTACATATTCCATGTATCCTGATATTATTGTTAATTGGTAAAGATTATATTATTCCTACACGAGCAATTCAAAGCTCACTAATTGCTTCTCATGAAGCAGATTGCAGATTTGATGTGGAGTACAGGCTTGACTGGGTATAATCATTCACTTGAGGATTGGTAGGACATCTTCATGGTAGATTCTGTATAATTACGAGATATGTATTTATATATTCCTAGATTCTTGGGATTCATCACTGTATGAATTGCCAGTATTGTTGGCATTATTATTTGTATTATCATGTAAAGCGTTTGGGACATACTGTATGTACATGTCATTTCATATTGTTAAATATATACATTTTCTGACTTTCGTGAGGAAATATGGATGAGCAGTACATATTGTACCTTCAATTTGACACGTGTCGACCTATCCGGACAGTTGTCAAGTTGGGGTGTTACAAAACCTATCCTCCATAATCCTCCACTAAGCCTATCCTCCATATTCCTCCACTAATTTATGTATATATATATATATATATATATATATATATATATATATATATATGGAGGACGGAGTGGATTGATATATACAAGAAGATGAAGGAGATGAAGTGAGATGAAGAGGATAGGAAAAGAAAGAAAATGAAAGAGAGAGAATTGTTTTGTACAATTATTATCAATAGTAAAATCTCGCCCCCGTGGATGCCGAACCACGTAAATCTTGGTGTTCATTATTTTTGTGCTTTGAGATTTTATTTAATTTCACAACATATATATATATATATATATACAGTCATTCTACTATAAGGTTGACCTTGCCGTAACCTTATGCAAGGTCGGCTCCATATCTCCAATTTTAGAAGACTATTCGTAAAAATGACCGTTAGATTAGATGCTCCCCCTCTGTATGTCATATGTGCAAAAAATCACAGTGATCCGACGGTTGGTTTTTGAAATAACTCATTGTGAAAATAAGCAACTTATTTGTTCTTCACAAAATCACCATTTTTTTTTAAGTCAGTTATTTCAAAAACCAACCGTCAGATCAGTATGATTTTTTGCAGGCATGACATACAGAGGGGGAGCATCTAATCCAACAGTTAGTTTTACGAACAATTTTCTAAAATTGGAGATATGGAGCCGACCTTGCATAAGGTTATATATATATATATATATATATATATATATATATATATATATATATAGGCCACAAATAAAATTTGGATCGGGTAATTCAAAATGGGCTCAAAGTTGGGCCACTAAGAATAATAAACCTTGTATATTGGTTTAGCCCAATGCAAAGAAGAGTCCACTTCACTTGCAGGATTAGGCCTACTTGACCAAGTTAGAATAACATGTAACTGGTTTCCTATTCTTAAGGGACTGCTAGCATGAATCAAGGAGCACACTAACAAGAGTGAGCAGCAAGCAACAATATGTGGGAGAGAGACACCAACCAGGGGCAGAACTACATGTAACCTAAGGGGGGTTGATTGCACTGCAATTATGCATTTCCAAGAGCTAATATGAAGTCGAAATATATTGTTTTAAATTATATTTTAGTAGTTTTTACATTAATTTTTCTTATGTTCACTGTTTTCAATTTTTTTGCAGAAATTGTGTATAAATGAAGTGAAATTAGTACAAATGATGGAAGATGCAAAGTGCAAGAAAAAGAATTCAAATGAGGCAAAGTTTTGAAGCAAGTTGAAAGATGAGTCATGCTGCAAAATGAGGAAAATAAAAACATTTATTAAATGGATAATGGTTACCCATTATTTGATAATGGAATGGTATGTGAGAGTTGATTGCAAAAGATAAGGAGAAGTGGCAAACAAATTCCAAAAACAAAAGATGGTGAAGATATAAGTATGGGAAAAGATGAGATTTTATTGCAAAAATGATGAGTGACTCATATGGCAATCAAATGAAATGGGAATGAGGTGGACAAAAAAAGGACAAAGAAATGAAGTAATGGCAAACAATTCCATAACCAACAAAGGGACAATCATAATCATCAAATCCCATTAGCTATAGTTAATATAGTTAATGGAGGATAATGGAGGAAATGGAGAAAGCATTAGAATTAAAAACAAAAATTTAGGATGGTGGGAAAAATCATTCCATTTTGCCCAATTATGCATATTTGAAATTTGTGAAGGGTATTTTGGTATTTTCTCATCAAATTCTCTATATAAGCAAGGCCAAGCTCTTGAAATTGACACACCTTCATTCCAAGAAGCTTAGTTTAGATTAAGTCTTCATTCTCTCTTTTCTTTCTTGTATTTCTTTTCTTTCAAGTAGTTTATCATACTTAGTTAATTTAATTTCAGTTTTAGTTTAATTCAGTTATCTAATTTCTTTTGTAATAGAATAATTTTATTTTCAGTTTATGCAATTTGTAGTATAATTTTCAAGTTAAGTTTAATTTCTTCAGTTTATTTTTAGTTTATTTTTCTTTAAATATGTTTAATTCTAGTTATATGAGTAGCTAAATTTCATTAGTTGAGATTGATGGGGGATTCTTGATCTACATCTATGGTTAGTAATTTCTCATATTATTACCTTGTTTGAAAGATTTTTGATATTGATGATAAACACTGAATTTTCTCATATACACAAGGATTGGCTAGCTTTGACCATTTGTAAACAGGGTTTCTTGGCATAGGTGGTTCTTAGCGCTAAAAGCATTTTAAGTGTTTACTATAAATGTTTGAAATAATGTTTAGATTCAATATCTTATAATTTTAAAACAAAATTGTTTTTATTGTCAAATCTTCTGCACAGACCATTCTTCAATGTAATCTGATTTGTAAAAAATTGATGTTTTTATTGTTAAATATTCCATCCAAACCATTTTTCAATGTGCTTTGGATGTGTTTAAAAGTATGAGAAATTATAATCATGGATGTGGATTGGATGAACTCTAAATTCCAACTAATTTCCTTTTTTTTTGTTAAATTATTCAATAATTTTAGTGTTTGTTGCACAAATCAATCACTGGATTTTTATTTCTTTTTCTCATTTCTGAACAAAATTCAAAAGGATTTGTATTTATTCTCAACCCCCTATCCCTAAGGACATGACCTTGGGTACTCCCATGAGTTACTATGCTTGACAACGATATATCCTACACTTGGGAATATTGAGCATCACATTTTGAGTAACCAGGGGCGAAACTACATGTAACCTAAGGGGGGCTATGGCCCCCCTGACTTTTTTGAAATCCTTATATTATATATAGATTATTGTTGTGAAATTAAATAAAAACTCAAAACACAAAAATAATGAACACCAAGATTTATGTGGTTCGGCAAATTGCTTAGTCCACGAGGGAGGGGAGATTTTAATATTGAAAATAATTATACAAAACAATTCTCTCTTTCATTCACCGTTGGCAAATCGTCACCAATGAACCGTCGGCTCCCTTTCTCCTTTCTCATTTCTTTTCTACCAACATTTTTTTAGTCTGAACTCTTTCCCTTCATCTGAACATCTCTAGCTATCCTCTCCATCATATATAATATGTGAGGAGGAGGATTGTTTGGTGGGCTGTTTGGTGGGATTGTTTAGTGGTGTGCGGTGTGGACATCCATTGTCCAGCAAGATTTCATAACATTATATCTATATTATAATTAAAAAATTCCAAACAATACACTAAATGGCCCCCCCAATTCAAAGTTCAAAGCCTATAGAGTAATAAGAGTCCAACCCAAAAAATAAATATTAGTAAGCCTAAATTAAAATCCCAATAAATTCATTCATGTTGCCCAAATAGAACCTCAAATCTCATTCAATTAAAAAAACTCTAACCCACTTCTCTCTTTTCTCTCTTCGTTTTTCTCATTCTCTTTACCTTTACTCTAACTGTTTGCCCCATTCTTTTTACCTTCACTTTATCTCATTCTCTTTACCTTCTCTCTTTACCTTCACTTTATCTCATTCTCTTTAGTCTTTACCGTCTGCCCCATGCCCCCATGTGTGTCTACTACTACTAACTTGGGATCTCCATACCCTACTTGTAAGTTGTAAGTGGTCCTATAAACACTCCCATTTAATTTGTTTTCCATTTCAATTTTTAATGTTTCATGCTTGAGAACTACTCTTGTCCTTGTCTTATTGTACGTCTACTAGTGCTACCTAGTTCACCATTAAAAAAAAAAAAATTATTTTGATTTTTGAGTTTTGATTCCAATGAATAATAGAATAAAAGATGTTTAATGTTTTATGGCTTTATGGTTTTAACAACTAAAGATGTATTTTTATTTTTTTTATTTTTGGGAGTTAACAAGAAGTCAACAACAAAACATTAATTTTTATGATTGGAAAATATTTTTTTCTCTTTAAGTTTAAATCTTTGATGATTTTTATACATATATATTTTTATTTTAGGGATTTGGGAATCTTGATTTTAGAGTGAATGAAACAAATACGAGATCGTTGAACTTAAATGCTTGGAATTGAAGAATAGCTTGCTTCAAAAAACGGTACGTGGCTTATTATTGGCTTTATTGTTCATATTCATTATTCGGTTTTTATTTATCCAATTGGTTGATTAAATTAGCTTGTGATATATTTATAGTGGTGATAGGAGGTTTGGGATGAGCCAAATGAAAATCCTATTTGTGATTGATTGTTGTAGTATGGTTGTAAAAGGTTGGGGTGAGCCAATTGAAAACCCTTTGAGATTAAAATCCTATTTGTACTTGTTTTTAATAATATTAGTTTATGTTTGAGTGTGAATTAAAATTGCTTAATCTAAATAAGTATTATTTTTATTTGATTTATAGATGAAAAAGTCGTTTACGATTGACGAACTCTTCAAAAGAAAAATGCCAAAAACTTGGAATCTAATGCAACATTACCAACTCCCACTAATGATACTCCAATTTTTGAAACCCGTCTTGCAAAATCTCAAAGAATTGAAAACAATGAAGTTGATTTAAATTCTTTAGAACGCGATCCAGGAAAGCATCCGCGAATATGGGATTATGATGTCAATCAACGCGATGAAATTCGGCGAGCTTAGATTAAGAATGGTGAATACCAACTATGCTTTCAAAATATCCAAAATTTGGATCAGAAGCTCATCCTTGTAGTTTTCAAGTTTCATGGTTCAATTTATTTCCTTCGTGGTTAGAATATTCCCCTAAAAAAGATGCAGCTTTTTGCCTACCATGCTATTTCTTTACTAAGTATGGGTCTACATTTACAATTGATGGATTTCAAAATTCGAAGAAAGTTAGGGGTGGGCAAAATTGCGCTTTCTTGAATCATGTTGGGAAAGATCCTAACTCTATTCATAAAATTGCCGAGAAATCGTGCAAAGATTTGATGGAGCAGTGTCAACATATAGAGAGAGTGCCTGATAAATTTATTTCTGAGCAAATTGCAAACAATCGACTCCCACTTAAAACTTCAATTGATTCAGCCAAATGGCTTGCATTTCAAGGTTGTGCTTTTAGAGGTCACGATGAAAGTTAAAGTTCAATCAATCATGGAAATTTTCTTGAAATAATAAGTATATTAAGTTCATATAGCGAAAAATTTACGAAAGTTGTATTAGATAATGCTCCCAAAAATGTCTTTTATACATCACCAAAAATAAATAAAAAATAAAAAATTTACATGTCATTTCAACCAAAGTGAAGAAGGCAATTCGTAAGGAGATTGGTGATGCAAAGTTTTGTATAATTGTTGATGAAGCTCGCGATGAATCAAAGAATGAGCAAATGGCTATAGTTTTGAGATTAGTTGACAAAGATGGCAATTTAAGATAGCGTTTTTTTGGGCTTGTTCATGTCGCATTCTCTCTAAAAAATGGGATATATTCTGTATTGTCTCATTACAATTTAGATATTCAGAATATTCGAGGGCAAGGATATAATGGTGCAAGTAATATGTGGGGAGAATGGAATGGATTGCAAGCTTTGGTTTTAAATGACTGTCCATATGTTTACTATATCCATTGTTTAGCACATTGCTTACAATTGGCATTAGTTGCTGCATCGAGAGACGTTATCATCATTCATCAATTTTTTAATAAATTGACTTCTATTGTCAATATTGTTGGTGCTTCATGCAAGTGTAATGATGAATTGGAAGTAGCTCAAGCCTCTCAAATTGCACATTTGATTTCCATTGATGAGCTCGAGACTAGTAAGGGCCTTAATCAAATTGGCACTTTATAACGAGCAGGAGATACTCGTTGGAGTTCTCACTTAAAATCTGTTTCTAGCTTGATAAATATGTTCAGTCCAACTTGCGAAGTTCTTTTTAGCATCATTGAGGATAGAACTACTTATGCTCAACAAGGAGATGCGGACTCAGCTTACCAAGCATTGACATCATTTGAGTTTGTCTTCATCTTACATCTTATGAAAGAAATTATGCAGATTATTGATTTACTTTGTCAAGCTTTGCAATGCAAATCTCAAGACATTTTAAATGTCACGCGTCTTGTTTCATCAACTAAATCACTTCTCCAAAAACTAAATCGCTTCTCCAAAAGTTGAGAGATTATGGATGGAAAGATTTACTCACCAATGTGAAAGTATTTTGTGAAGTACACAACATAGATGTCCCAGATATGAATGCCCATTATGTTTCAAGAAGAGGTCGAGCTCATCATCAACAAGGTGAATTTTTAATTGAGCATCATTATCGGATAGTTATTTTTAATACTACAATTGATTCTCAACTACAAGAATTAAATGATCGGTTTAGTTAGCATGTAATGGAGTTGCTTATACTTAGCTCGACTTTGGACCCTCGAAATGGATATGAATCTTTCAAAGTTGATGATGTTTGCCAATTGGTAGATAAATTTTATTCGCAAGACTTCACAGATAATGAGAAATTACAATTGAAAATAGAACTTCGCCATTATGAGTGTGACGTTGTTCAACATACAGAGTTTCCAAAATTGTCTTCTATTTTTGAATTGTGTCAGTGGTTGGTGAAAACTAGAAGATCAGTAATCTATCAACTTGTTTATATAGTGATCGTACTCGTGCTTACTATTCCAGTTTCTACTGCAACATAGAACGCTCATTTTCAGCCATGAATATTGTCAAAACTAGGCTTCGCAATATAATGGAGGATGAGTTTCTTACGGACTCTTTGATTTTGTATATTGAAAAAGAAATTGCTATGAAGTTTAGCATAGAATCAATCATTGAAGCCTTTTGAGATTTGAAAGAACGTCGAGTTCCTTTTTTATAGATGATTCGGTTGAAACTTACTGGTTCTTGAATCATGTTTGTCTTTTTTTTTTTTTTAAGAATTTTTTTTTTTTTTGTTACGACTGAGTATATATTAGTTTTATTATTCATGAAGAAATTTAGTTTTGAATCTTAATATATTTCTGTGTTTGAATTTTGAATTTTTGCCTTTAATGTTTTGCCCCCTCCCCCCCACCCCAAGATAAAATCCTAGTTCTACCCCTAGCACCAACAGCTGCTGATCATGATATTTTTCTATAAATAGAAGATTTTGGAGCTTCAAGAACACACTTCAACAGTAACACATTAACACTACTTCTTTTATTTTCTCTAGTTTCTAAAATTTAATTTCAGCATTCTTTCAATTTTATAGTTGTAATTGCTACTGTCAATTTATGCTAATTTCCTTCAATTTCTTCACAAATTCGTAGAATAGCTTGCTTTTAATTTATTAAATTAGATTGCTTTCAATTTATTAAATTAGCTTGGTGACAATTTCAGAAATTAGCTTATTTCATAATCTAGATTGCTTTGAATTAAATCGTTTTACTACTTTAATTCAATTGCAATTTATTTTATTCTGCATTTCATCTTTAATTTGTGTTAAAGTCCTATTGATTCATCATAGGCAAGGTAGAACCTTGATAAAGCGAAGAATCCCAACCCTTTCACAATCGCCTACTATCCAATCTTGATTTTCAAGGTGGCTTATTGATCGATCGAAAATCAATTTGATTGATTTCTTGGCTTTCCTCTTATCAATTGGCACCTGGGGTCAAAAGGCTTGGCTTCGATTTGAACCAATTTGGTTCTGGCACGCTCGCGCACCTCGCGAAAGCCAATTTGCTTGCAAACATATATATATATGTATACATATATATATATGTATGTATACATATATATGTATGTATATATATATATGTATGTATATGTATGTACATATATATGTATACATATATGTATACATACATATATATATGTATGTATACATATAT